>JACGTJ010014145.1:0-13692 GCA_014858695.1 Chrysomya rufifacies | reverse complement strand
TGAACTGGAACTGAACTAGAACTGAACTAAAAATAAAATAAAAATTTTAGAAAGATTAAATTTTGAATAAAATTTTACATAAAAATGAAATTTTCTCCTTCGTTTGAATTTGCATAAAGCGTTTTAGTGATCACTATTTATTTATCTTTTTTAGTTTTTTGTTTTGTGAGCTTATGACATTTTAATATAACTTCTAATATGTTACACACGAAGTGAATATAAATTTGAAACATTTACTTCAGTCGTCTTCTCTTATCTTCACTTTTTATTATTCTGAATTGAATTGCGTAATAAATGTAAATCATTAAACATTTTTACATCTTAAAACATTAGAATAATTTCAAAAAAACATATTTCAACTTAAGTCATTAATAAAAAAGAACAATATTTAATATTAATTACTAAAACTTAAACAAAACTGTTTAAATTTCAAATTAGCAATTTTTTATTTCAACTACTATGTCATAACAATTTGCTATAATAAAACTTTAAAAAGCATTAAAATCACAAATGGCATTTGTCTGCTAATGCGATTTTTCTTTCATTTATTCAAAAGCCAAATAAATTATGACCATTAAATTTAACAAATTTATTTCTTGTTTTACATTAAATTATAAAATATTTTGTGTATTTTTGAACAAAAATTTTTTGAAAATACAACAGTCAAAACCCACATTACAACAAACAAAGCAAATTATTCATTTTAAAATGAAAGAACAAAAAAAAAAAAACAAAATTCAGTCATAACCGGAGAACATTTATCATAACATAAACTTAAACGTGATCATGACCTTTTTTCATAGTGACGCCTTTCTTTTGAGGGGGGTTTGAATTTATTAACTGGGTGTGAAAGTGTCGAGTAGTGGTAGGAAAATAATGTCAAATAAATCTACAAATAAATAAAGAAAACAAAATGCATACTAACAGAGAAAAATTATTGGAGTATTACTAACACTTATACACTTATAAATAATACACGCACACAAAATCAAATTAAATGTGGATAAATGAGAAAGATTTTAGGCAGAATTATGTAAAGTTTAATAAGCTAGAAAATAATAAAACAAAATTATAAATCTCTTAAGCATTTTGGCTATATTTCTCTCAGTGTAATTTGACTATTAAACGCCGTCCTTGAAATGGCTTAACTGTTTCCGTTTCGTTTATTTTCCAGTATTTACTCTCACTCTCTTGTTTTATACACATTCGTAGTTGTTGCTGTTGTTGTTGTTGTTCTTTAGCAATTGTAAAATTTTCTGTTTATCATACTTAAACTAAATGACTTTCAATTTAACTTTTGTATTGTTTTTATTATTGTTTGTTGTCATTATTTCAATCATACTTAAAACCTTATTTCAATGAAAATCTTATTTTCATTCAACTTCCTACAAGATGTTTGTCCTGATAGTTTCCAAGAATTTGCCTGAGATGAAAGTAATGAATAAAACAAAATAAAAAAGAAATTGTTGATAAAGATAAAAACAAATAAAATAGTTAAACAAAATAAATATTAAGTCATTTTTATAGCTTCTTTGTCATTTTTTTTTTTTATTTCTATTTCGTTATTATTGTCATGAATTCTTACACGTTTTCGAATTTGTACTTGAATTATTGTGAAATTTATGATGTCGACATATTTTCTGCAACAAACACAACAACCACACATTCAGATTATTAGAGGGCACATTACATATATAGACTTAAGCTATTAACTGTGGTGTCAAGACATTTGTCATTTAGTTATTAAAATAAAAGTACAACGTATAAACACAAACATGCACATTTATTTTAATATAAATGAAAATAACCCAGCGTACCAATAATAAAACTTCATTCCAGGATATTTCCATATTCAACGATAATTTCAAAAAAATTGGGATATATTTTAAACAACATTCTGATAAATCTCTGATATTGAGAAAATTTAACATAAATTGAATATTAAGAGGGATTTTTTTTCATTTATGTAATTGTTAAAAAATTTTGAAAATTTCTTTTCCGAAAAAAACTAACAACAAATTTTGACAAAAGCTTAATTTTTAAAGAATTTTGCGATAAATTTTGTATTTAGATAAATTGTCAGTGTATAAAAAATGTACGATAAATTTTATATCGAGAAAAAAATTACGATATTTAAATAATTACTAAAGTTTTATAACATATTATTAAAATATAATTTACGATGAACAAATTTTCATTATAAAGAAAATTTACGATCTATTTTATATTAAAAAAAGATTTAGGATAATTTTCCAATTGTAGAAATTTGATCATAAAAAATTTATAATAAAAATTTTTTAAAAAAAAAAGGTAAATTTACGATAAAATTTGTTACAATAGAAATTTTTCAAAAAAAAAAAAAATAAAATGTTTGAATTAAATAAAATTTTAATATTTGGGAGCATCTCCAGATAATTTTTTCAATATTTTTAATAAGTTTTAAATATAGAAAAATGTTGCATTTAGAAAAAATTTACGATAAATTTACAATTTAAAATGTTGATCATCAATTTTATAATAGAAAAAATTTTGTTGAAAATTATGTTTTAGAAGAATTTTGAAAAAAAAATCAGTATAAAAAAATTTACGATCAATTTTTAGACAAAACATTTGTTATGACAGAAAATTTCCAAAAAAATAGTTATAATTACTTAAAATTTGACTTTAGATATAACTTACGATAAAAATTTTAAACTAAATTAACCTTTTATAAACATTTACTATAAAATACGAAGAAATATTTGAAAATAATAATCCAATTTTTATTTAAAAAAAATTTTACACAATTAATGAGAAATTTTTGCTTGTTAAAAGATATTCAATTTTAGGAAAATTTCAATATTTGGGAATCATTTACAATAAATTTTCTGAGTAATCCCATATTTCACCAAACACTAACTGTAAGTTAAACTCTCAGTTATATACCATAAATTTCTTTGAAATTTCTTTGAATTGAGCGAAAATTTGAAAAAAAAAACTTTTGTATTTCATGAAATTTTGCAATAATTGAAAATAATAAAAATTTGTCAGAAATTCTCTTTTTATAAAAATTAAAGATAAATCTTGTGCAATAAAAAATGTTTGTAATAAATTTTCAGAAATTTTACAATTTATCGTAATTCATTCTTATTTTTTTTTTTAGAAAAAGAAAAAATATGACAAATTTTTTTTAAAAGAAAATTTAACATAAATTTACAATTTAAATTTTTTGTATAAGAAAATGTTGAATAAATAGTTAATAGAAGTTTGCGATATTTGAGTCTATAACAAAACTTCGATATAAATTATTAAGAATTTGTATATTCTTGAAAAAGTTTAAAATAAATTAAATATTTAAAGAAAATTTTGCGATAAATTAAATTTTTATCAAATATTTTTTTTCAATATTTTTTTATAAAAAGAAAATATTTCTATTTCTATTTTTCTCATTGTATAAAAATTTACGAAATATTTCCTTGAACCTTAATTTTTTGAAAAGTCTTTTATGTGTTTTGCATAAATATTCATGTATTTTATTATGACAAATACATTCTCTGGGATTTTTGTTTTCCTCTTAAACACTTGTCCCTTTCCAATTTCATTTTCTTTTCTAAAAATTATATATAAAAAAACTGCGTGTGTGTGTGTTTAGCCACAAGTTTTTTTTACTCATTTCTTGGTGTGTGTCACTCTTTGCTTCCGACTACAATTCCTTATATAACTCTTTGACTCTATGATAGAAATAGCTTTAGGGTTTTGTTAATAAAATGTATGTACTAACACCAAACAAATACATACAAAAAAAGGGAGAAAACTAATGTTTAAGCTTTTGTGCTTATGACTTTTGACTAATAATCATCAGAGTATGAGTAATAAAAAATTATGTATGTATTTGTAAATACATGAGCCACAAGGAAAAAAAGATGCTTTGAAACCACAACTACAAAGTCATTTTAACATGACTTTAGGAAATCGAAAAAAGTATATATATAGAGATGAATTTAATAAGAAACTAAATTGCTGCTATTTTTTGGATTCTATCTTTAAAGAAAAATATTAAATGAAATAATGTTGTAAAAGCAAATTGCTAAAAAATTCCCAGGGTAAGGAATTTATTGTTAAATAAAATATATGTAGAAAAAAAATATTTGGTTTTTATTTAATTAACTGGAAAATATGTTACTAACACTTTATAAAAAAAGGTTACAAATAAACAAAATTTTTCTAAATTCTGTTGAGAGTTATTGAGAAAATTTATGCTATAAAAAGGAAACATTTGGCAATATTTGTAAAATGATTTTATATATCTTAAAATATTCATCTTTCTTATCTACTTCCAATTTTTTTAATAATCTGTTCAAATTTTAAAAGTACATTTTATGCGCTATAAAGTAAATAAATTGTCAAAAAAAAATAAAATTTGATTAGTATTTAATAATAAATGATAATAATATTCATGCATTGTTAAATATTAATTTGAAATAAAAAATATGTAAAAAATGTTGAAGAAAATGACAATAAATTATGTTGCCATAAAAAGAAAACGCGTTTAAAAGCTTTAAAGTATACTGTTATTTAATAATATTACTTGATGTAAGCCTAAAAGTATGTTATACATTTTTATGGGTTTCTATCACTTTTCTCTTCTCGGGGTAATATAAATATTTTTTTTTTTTTTGTTATAATAAGATAATAAGGGCTTTTAGCACCTGACAAAATTATATACATTTACGTTTATAACACACATACATAAAGACATACATTTGTATAAATATAGCTTTATCTTATTTACATATTTTATCCCATATTTACCATGACATAAACTCACTCATTCCCTAAAGCTTATATGTATTGATAGCAGTTGATGAATACATTATGAAAATTTGGCATAACTTTGCACATTAACACTAACTTAACCGATAAACAATGAATAATAATTGAATTCCATTGTCTTTCAGCAATTTTTAAATATTTCATATCTATTGTAGCGAAATATAAATATATTTTTCAATATTTTGTCAAATAACTTAACTTTTTTTTGTGTACCAATTCATTCATTTAAATTTCTTTGCTACTGTTTGGCTTATAGTTCATTTAACTTTATGCGATGTGTATTCTCTGTTGGCTCAATAAAAATTTGACAACATCTGTTAGTATTTTTTTGACATTTTGTTACAGTGTTTTTAATTGAACGAAACCGAAAGTTTTTGCTGAAATAAAGAGTTTGAACTGAATGTGTTATTGAAATCACAAACCTAACAAAAAAGTAAAGCCGAATCTTTAATACCCACCATCAAATTATATTAAAGTATATTTAATATATTTTTTGTCCAAGTTTCTTCCTACTAACTAACGATACATCGAAAATTTGATCATTTCACATTTTTGAGATATTAAATAACAAACACACCAAAATCACAGATTTTTAAGAGTGGGCGGGCCACGCCCAATTTTCATTCAATATTCTTCCTACTATCCAACAGTCAGTCAAAATTTTCTACTTTATACGTTCTTCTTTCATATTTAGGCGAAATATGACTGAAAACGAGCGGGCAAAAAAAATGGTCACGCCCATATTTCGGATCTTAAAGTCTCGTTACTATTTTATGATTTATCTTAAATTTCATCTTTGCGCGTTCATCCGTTTCATATATATGACTTATTATGTACTAAAATACTCCAAAATTACAGATTTTCATAGGTTTTTGTTCCATAACTTCCTTATTCATAATCCATTTCCATTGCCCATTTCATTACCAAACAAACTTTATATAAGGGAAATGTTTGTGCCAAATTTCGTCTTTCTAGCTCATCCCCTGTGATCTCTATCGTGCTTTCAACAGACAGACAGACGGACAGAAGGACGTACATAGCTAAATCGACTTAGAATCTTACCAGGACCCAGAATATATATAGATGTTGGGNNCATGTTGGGGTCTAAGACGAATATTTTAACATGTTACAAACGGAATGACAAACCCAATACACCCCACATAATTTTTTGATGGTGGGTTTTTTGTTCAGAATTCTGCTTAAAAAAATCAGAAGTTATGATCATCTTCGTTATCGGACTTGAGATTTCGTATAATATACACTTCTTGTTTTAATATGGCATTTTTCCATTATATGTACTTCTTACGTTTTTTTTTTTTTTCGAATTTTGTACTTTATTTAAGTTTTTGGTACCTCTCCGCGGTTTTGGTGTTGTTATGTCACTTAGCACATTTCTTATTGCCATTTTAGCAATTCCTGTCTTATGCGTTTCAAGGTTAAATTGGGATCTCATAAGAAAAATTTAACCTATAAAAATGTACATTCATAGTTTATGAGATACACATAATATTGCTGATTATTCGCAATTTTTAATCTCTTATCTTAATATCTTCAAAAAATCCAATTTTAGCGTATTTATTCTTCCAGAGAACATTACATTGTCCAAATTTGATTCCCTCCAGCTTCAGGTAAATTGAAGCCAATTCATTCTAATAAATAATATTTTTTATTTATAATATATTTTTCTAATAATTTTAATCTAAATGGGTCACAGCGATTTCCTTTAATATACTTTCATATCGTAAATCAATCTAAAATTTTAAGATTTGTTAATTTGAAAAGAAAAATAAAAACAAATAATTTATCACTAATAACTCGTACGCTCTCCTATTAAAATTTTCTCACTCTCTAACACAATTAACTAAAAATGCTCTTCAATACATAAAAACATACATATAAACACTTTGTATATATTTTATTTATTAGGTCGAGAGTCTAGACATTGGCACGAGTTCCCATTTTACTATATTTTTGTCCAATTTGCTTTGTGTCTATTTTCTTTTCGAGTGAAATGAATGATGGTTTAATGATCTTTTCAATGCCAACAACAAGATCTTGAATACGTTTGTCAATGTTATTTGTGTTTTGTTTGGATTTTCTTTATATTATTTTATCTTATTTCAAAAGAAAAACAATTGTGGAAATTTCGTTTTCATATTACAAATATGAACAAAAATAAATTTAGGCAATCAAAATATTAAAAAAAAACATCTGTGTCTAAACAGCAGAGATTAAATAGGATTAGAAATTTTTTATTTATATGAAACAAGTTATAATTTAAATATGATTTATTTACACACACTATAAATCAAAATTTTTCCTGGCGGCTAATAAGAGTACCGCAATAACACGCGGTACTGAACTAGAACTGAACTAGAACTGAACTAGAACTGAACTAGAACTGAACTAGAACTGAACTAGAACTGAACTAGAAAAATGAATTTTAGTTTAATTGTGTGAAAACCCTGCTACCCTGTTGATAATTCATATACAAGTTAATCTTAGAATTTTCAAGTTACGTATTTCATACAATGAAAAATTTTCATTTTATTCTCTAAAAAAAATATTTTGACATTTTGCTGACACAAAATAAAAAAATAATTAATTTTTTAATTATAGCCACTAAATATAAATTACTAAAACGTAAAAAAAAACTTAAATGGATTTATTTAATAGCAACTATTAAAATAGTAATATTAATTTATGCATTTTATTACAGTTTTCGATAAAACAAATTGTATTGTAATTTGAAAAATAAATTGAAAGTTTTCATACTTTTTTTCTATGCTGGCAATAACCATAAATTAATTTATTGCTTTAGTAAGGCAAAACTTATTGATACTAGAAAAAAATTATAATATGATCTGCCAAAAGAATTTTTGATATTTGGAAGCCTAATAATATGCTTCAAAATATGACTTTTCGACCCTCAAAAGTATGCCACAAAAAATAACGTTTTTCAAACTATATTAACAAGGTTTTCATAGTATTAAAAATATTTTTAATAAAATTCAAATTTTTATTATAAAATTAGTAATTAATATTTCAGAAGAAAAGCATTGTCGTATATTTTCATATAATTTTGTATCACAAATATATATGAATTTTAAATAAATTATTTAAAAATTAAAAGCAATTATAATGAAACAAATTCAATACATTTAGAAACATATGCACTAATAATACATTTTTTTTTAATAAAAATTGTGGTTGTTATAGAAATATTCATAAATATTGTATTCTAAGAGTAAAAGTAAAACGTTGTATTTTTATTGTAAAAATTAATGTTGAACTATAAACAGAGTAACTGAAAATAATTCAAATAACAGAAAATTTAATCATTTAGTTCCATTTTGTTTCGTACATTTGACATCACTATATTTTATCATATAGTGCATATATCTAATATAACAATTTGTGGTTTCAGCGTATAGTTTTTTTCCCAACCATAAAAATAAAACTAGTAAAAGTTTTTATTTTTTGTTTTTTATTCAATTTAGCTATTAAAGTTAAATGGTGATTGGATTTCTTGTAACTAAATAAATTGAAAAATATTTTTTTTTTTTATTTTTGTTAGATTTAGAAAAAGGATTTAAAAGATATTAATTTGTATCAAGGGATCGGTTGTAAAAAAAAAATAACAAAAACATAAACAAAATAATTTAAATAGAAAATTTAATATTTATGAATGTGCTGGACACTGATATTTTATCAAGATTAATTTAAGCTTTTGAAATAAATTTAAAAAATAAAATTATTAAAATTTAGTTTTTAATAGAGTTTTTGTAGAAATAACAAAAATGCACCAGCAAGTGCATTTTCCCTACCAAATCAATATAAATAGATCTTGATATAGATCAAGGTCTATTGTTCATTATTTCTCTCCTCCCTCATACAAATGTTCTCCCAGAAGTAGAGTTTAATGTAATTAGCCAAAGAATGTTGGATAAGTCGTCATTTTTTCGATATCCATATGAAATTTGGCAAAGTTTATTTGCTTGTTGCACTTAATTATAGCAAAATGCCCGGACTGTAACATGTTTGGGAAAACGTAATTGTCAACTTAATATTTGGTAGGATATTTTTGTATTTGATGCTTGTTCCAGAACTAATGATTTTTGAACAAATTATTAGTTCTGTTAACATAGACAAAACGTTTGATTTATATAGTTTAACATGGAAAAAAATAATACGGGAATTATTTACAAATTATGCAAATGCAAAGACTTTGCTGTTTATGTTGTTTTCAATGCGATTAACATAATCAAAAAAATGTAGTTAACATAACAATAAAATCGTAATCTTTAAAAAGTGATCTCAAATTAATGCAACATAAATTTTAATGCTAAATTCTTAGAAATTAAATTAATCTTCAGTCATTTGTACGAGTTTAATAAGATCCTTAAAAAATCTGATAGAAGGGGGTGCAAAATAAAAATCATCACTCTGAACAAATTAGAATGGCGTATATATGTTAAGGTCCTATACTTCTGTTAGGAATATAGGGAATCTATATAATTAAATCTTAAAGCGATTACTAAAAACATGTTAGGAAAACCTTAATTGAAATTTTAATTTTATTTTGAGTTGATGAATAAATTCTTTTGTAAATTAAATTTCTTACACTTATCTGAATTTTAAGTGCAGAAAACCTCAAATATTTGCCTAAAACACAAAAAGACTAAAAATCATAGAAGAATCAACAAACAAAAATGAAAATTTGTCAAGTTATAAGTTCCAAATTGCATTTGAAATTAAGGTAAATATAAAATTAAACTCGAATGAAGGTTTTCTATTTGTATAAACTTATTTGAACATAAATATACAGTGGGTAATAAAAGTTTATGTAATAACAATAACATATTCTATATTTATGCTAATAGCACAAAAGACCTTTATAAATATTGTTAAAAAAAAAGAATAGTAATTCCTTAACAATTGTTCAAGGTGTTCAATAAAAACTTTTGTCTTTAACTGTATGTTATATGCAAATATTATGTATGTTTATAAATAGAGTTAGAACCAATACTTCTATATATAAAACATACAACAAGAATAACAGTTATTATAAATATTTTCTTTAACAACAATTTTTATTTATTTTCTTTCCTTTTTTCACTCTCTCTCCCTTGTATACTATCACCTATGTATATTTGTTTATGAATACAAATACTGTTATTATTATATTTATTATTGTTGTTGTTGTTATTATTATTACAGTTGACTCTTAGTACAAAATAGTCTTTTATAAATATTTATTTAATAACAAAACAAAAAAATTACTAAAGAAAGAAAAAAAAACAAACATTTTTATTTAAATATATTGTTCAACAACAATTCATTTTTCTTTTTTTGGAAAATAAAATATTTAACAATACAATTCATGTGAAAATTTTACATATACATATATGTATATGCAAATACTATACATGTATATGTGTATAATAACATAAATTATATATGCATGTATTTATGTAAACATATACATACATGCATATAAAATAAATTTTATTCAAATTACAAAATAGTCTGTTTATATTTTTGTTAATATATATTACTCGTCATAAAAAACACACATACATATACACATTTAGTTAAATCCTTTTGTTAACTATATAATAAATATGTTTGTTTATACATATATTTACATGTATATATACAAGTTTACATTAAAAGTGATTTCTCTACTCATTTCTTTTACATGCTGAGAGTTTGTTTATAGTCTTCGTTGAATTTTTTAGTCCTTGTATGTGTATGAGTGCTACTTTCTTAACGTTTGCTGTTTGCTGGTATGTAATGGCCTACATGCATACAAAATTTTCATATGGTATTTAAAATTCACTATCTTCAGAAAAAAAATACAAATATTTTTTAATAAATTGTATTTATTTTATCTGAAATTTAAATAAACAGATGTCAAATCCAAAAAAAAAGAATGAAAAAAGGAAATGAAATGAAAATTTCAATTATTGTCATATGCCTGATGCAGGGATTATAATATAAAACTTATTATTACATATTTTGGTTTTTTATTTCCAACAGAATAAACTCTTTTTGATGGCATATTAAAACATTATTTAAGAAATAAATATATACGCATTATTTTTATATTATTTAGATTATTTATTGGAAAATAATTGACTTCTTTTGTAATTTAACAATAAAATTTAATTCTTTTTTTTTTAATAAGTTAAAGGTTTAATTGAATGTTGTTAGAAAAAATGTTACGTTACTGACCGATACAGACTGGCTGAATCATTACTCTACAGTCTAAATGCATTAAGATAGAATTATGAAATTTTGATTGTTTATTTTCATAAATTTTGAAAGAGCTAAACAAATTTAATCTTTTTTACACCTCTGAAAGAAAAATTTAGTAAAAACTATGATTTCAGTTTAAGGTGAAATCTGCTCTTTATTTTGTTACTTTTTATGTTGTTTCTATTTGAAACTGGTTTGACAGTAAGAACGAAAAGTGGGATTAGAAACATTCCAAATGTTAAAAATACCAAATGTGCAAAAAAGTACCAAAATTTTTACAAAATAATCAAATGTATAAAACTGCGAAACGTAAAAATGTATGAAAAACGTAATTAAGGTACTAATGAAAAAAAGTACAAAAAAGTGTGATAGCAATAACAAAGTATCCGATTATATTTTAGTCAGAATGTGAAAGCATGAATATGCAAATTCAAATGCTTAGGAAGTAGAAAAGTCCAATAAATATAGGTAACCCTCTGATAAACCTGTAAATTTTGTACTTTTTTATATTAACAAAAAAAAAAAAATACGTAACTAAATCCAATGTTTCGTACCTTTTGGAATGAAAATATTTTGGTACTTTCTTCAAACCCCAAGAAACTATTTGATGTTAAATTTATATACGCATTTGTGTCTTAAGGAGAATAAAATAAAAATATAAATTTGGTACTTTTTGGAACATCGAAAGTTTTATGGGTAAAAATTTTACTTATTTTTGAAACTATTTTGTATATTTGAAATTATTTTAGTTTTTTTCTTATAAGATCTCAAAATAATAATTAGGTATTAGCAACAAGGTACCGGTTAATAAAAAAGTAATGGCAAATTTAACAATGAAAGGTCAGATTAACTTTTAGTTTTTTATAAAATTTTTCGAGAAAAATTATCACATTTGCCCAATTTTAAAAATTTGACTAAATTGTTAAATAAATTGCAATTTTTAGTAAAAAAAGAAAAAAAAAATAATTTTTTGTTCAAATTTATTTATTTTTTATTTAATTTTTTATGAAAAATTTTAATTTGAAAAAAAAATTTAAATTTAAGTAAAAATGTTAACTTTTAGTAAAAATTTCAAATTTTTATAAAAAAAATGTAATGTTTATCTTTTAGTAAAAAATTTAAATTTTTGTGAAAATTTTTAGTTTTAGTAAAAATTTTAAATTTTAAATAAAAATTTCGAATTTTAGTAAAAATTTTAAAATTTGGAAAAATTTTTAAATTTTAGTGAAAATTTTTAATTTTAGTAAAAATTTTAAATTTTAATAAATATTTTGAATTTTAGTACAAATTGTAAATTTTATAAAAATTTAAAATTTTTTGTAAAAAATGAGTTGTTTAGAGAAAACCTACTTCAGTAACGCATTAATTTTTTAATGCACAGAACACTTACCCTTAATTAATCAAAAGTTAAGACTCCGTAATATTTTTTGTGGTCATAACAAGTTCATTTGTTTAGAAACCCCTGGTAATTCACAATATTTTTTCTTTAATTTTTCTCCTACACAAATAAAAATAAGCAGCAGAAAAAAAGATAAAAAATATAACATTTTAAACATAAATTAAACATAAAAAATTGTTATAGCCACATAAATTTAAGATACCAAAAGAAAAAAATTATAGTAAAAACCAAAATATTATAAAACAAATGTTAAAAGTTACATTGTTCTAAATACTCCTTCTGCAACTACAACAAACACTGCAACAATAAGGCAAATTTAAATGAAAACATTGTACTACAAAAAAAAAAAAAAAAAACAAAAGGGAAAACAAACAACTTAACAAATGGACGAAAAAATGCTATAAAATGAATGAGTAAATGAGCAAATGAATGAATGAACTAAGTTTGTTGCATCTTTTATGACATTCATTTCAATCATCTTTGTTGCTTGTTAAAATGGAAATTTTAAACAGACACTTACATTTCATTTTATTATAAACTGTAGATGACTTTTAACTACTACATACTTGTACTACCAAATCAAATAAACTAAAATTAAAATACACACGCACATACATATGTATACAAATACACACTTAAGCACTCAGAGAGAAAGTTGAAGAGATAAACAGACATTGTTGTGGTTAAATATTAGCACAACAGCAGCGGCAGCAACAAAAGCCAACATGAACATAATGGTTATTTTGTTTATTACTGTTTCCCACTTGACTCTCTTAAGTCCTTCTTAGTCTATTTTATAAGGCATTTGTAATAAAGTTGCCCTGCAGTATAATTTTTGTTATAATTGCAATATCTACCAGAATTGTAATTGGAAAAATATTTTAAAAAGGCATTCATGAGAAATATCTTTTTATTTTATGTATAAAAGAAAAAAATATATTTTAAATATGTATTAAAAATTTTATATTTTTCTTTGTTACTTCTTAAAATTTATTCAAAGTTTCCATAGTTTAATTTTACAAATTGTGAGTTTTTGTGGTTTTTCAAGCATTAGAAAGGGGAATTAGTGGGGGAAATGCAATAACATGTGAGTGTATATTGTTGTGATAATTGTAAATATATTTAGCACAGATATTTACAAAATAACTCAAGGGATTTTATGTACATGTGGGATAAAGGATTGATATGAATTGAACTAGAACTGAACTAGAACTAAACTA
>JACGTJ010014113.1:0-10044 GCA_014858695.1 Chrysomya rufifacies | reverse complement strand
CGGCCAGCCCAGTCGTCATCCTTTGATTCATTGAAAAAAAAAATGATAAAAACAAATAAAGTTGTTTGGTTTTTTGTGTTTTTTGAAATGGTTGACAGAAAAGAGCGCGTAAATTAAAAATTCAATTTCAAATAAAATCAACTAAAAAGGGCTGTAATAGAAAATAATACAATTGAAATTTTTGCTGCAACATTCAGTGAAACATTTACCGAGGTTTGGTAGTGTTTGCTACTATGTAGTGTAATACTTGCTATTTGACATTCGACAACAACTTTTCTATGTTTTTCACTTTCAATGCTTCAAATACATGGATTTTGCTGTAAGCGAGTGACTGAATGTTTAAAATCTTTCTATGAATTTTTAAAATTTTGTGATTTTTTTTTATTTTTTATGAATTTTAAAGAGATTCTATTATAGTAAATGATTGTGTTATTTTTTAATTTCTAGTTTCCCCGGCAAACGTTTTGAAGTTCAAAGTGAAAAAAAGAGGGAGATTGGTGGTGTGACGGGCAGGCAGGAATGGTTGTTGATTCCTTAGTTTAGTTTGGTTTGGTTTTTTAACATTAATATTAACGAAAAAACAACAACAAAAAAGCCATAAATCTTAAAAATGCTGTGCGTACACGTTTTTAATTCATTAGTAGTTTTTTTTTCTTTTTTTAATTTTGTGTTGTTTGTTATTTTTGTTGTCGTCGTCGTTCCACTATGTTTGTTGTATGTTGTTATTGTTTTTCTATAGTAATGAATTTATTTATTTTTATTAAATTTTTTTCTTCAGTTTGTTAATAACGGCATAGTATTTTTTCTCTTTGCTAGATATTTTTTAGATGTGAATTTTAGTTTTCTTTTGCTTGAGTGCTTTTTAGTTATGGACAAAAAAAATGCATAAAAATATACGCCAAAAAATTAAATCTAAAATCAAGTTTAAATTTCATTCATAATTATGTATTGTACTACATTACAAAGATAAGTACATGTTCATACATACAAATGTTAACACATATATACATATATGTATGTATTTATGTACAGTATATAAGCAACAGTAAACACACTTTCCAGGCCAGCAAAAGTAGCTAAAAGGGTTTAAATTATATTTCATTAAATACAGATATATTTGTTATAGCTAAAGTTTCAACTAAACTTAATATATATTTTTTTATCCGAAATTACAGTTTTTTTGTTGTTCTTTTAGATACTGAAGAAGGTTGTTGTATATTTTGAAAAATTATGGCTTTTGATAAGTGAAATTAAACAAGTCATTATGGACACTGCATAATTTGATTGCTAAAGTGCAAATTTATTTATTGTTTGTTTCGTTAAATTTATGCACAAGACATGAATATATTAAACAGGTGATAAGGAATTTATGGCCAAAATTATGTGAGAATTTTTAATGGTTTAATTTTAAGGCAACAAATATGCAAATAAAATGTTTGAAGGATGGATTTTCTCGAAGTCTATTAAACATCATATCATCACAAGAATTTTAATTAGAAACAAATCACATAAACCGAAAAATTTCAAAACTGAAATTATATTTCTATTAGACATGAAGTTTTAAAGCCGCTAACTTTCTATATAAGAAGGTTTATTATAGACTACAGCAGGCATTTAGCATTATTGACTATATGAACATAGAATAGATTGATATAGAAATTATAGAATACAATTATAAATGTTCTTAAAAAACAATCAAAGAGGTAAAAATCGACAAAAATTCCAAAAAACGTAGACTCAACTTATACTTTTTATCTCTTGGATGTCTTTCTATTTCTGTCGAACTCTCAGGTCGAGTATCTCGAGATTTTAAAAGAACGTTATGTAGGTTATTCGAATTTTAGATCGCTTGAAAGGATTTTGGTTCATTTTTTGAAATGTCGAACAAAAAATATACATCAGACCTCAAAAATCTAGAAATATCCTTTATCCTTGAACGGCTCACTCCAAAAAATGTTATAACAATACTAATTAGAGATGTGCCCAGCAGCCCTGAAACCAGAACTGGTCGTCTGAATCATTTACCGATTTATGAAACCGAAACAAATATTTTTATTGAGGCTCTATGCTCTTCATAGGAACTAAGAGAACATATATTTATGATTTAAGAGATAATTGATCTCAAATTTGATAAAGTCAATAATTAACATAACAGTTTTTAGTTTTCGGGTTATTGGCTTAAAAGAAAATAGTGAAATTCTAAATCAATTTCATAATTATATGAAAAAAATGTTATATAAATTCTATAAATAATATAAAAATTTTTCAAAAATATATAGTGTGACCTTAAAAGAGAGGTGGAAAGTTGGCGGTTCACGACCATTTTAATTTCAATGTATAGCACAATGATAATGATCTTTAGACGTTTATTTACAGGGTAAATGGTTTCAGATAAGATATCAATTGTCTTGACCAAATATTGTTGCCATAGATTGTATTTATGGTATACACTGCTCTTTGAAGTGACAGTATGTGATTTGAATTTTGGTCCATAAAATGTTTCCTCATTTGATTTTAATAAAAACCAATAGCAAATATGATATCTTTGTTTGAATATCGTATTGGAATAAGTCCTGGTAATGATTACAATGATGAAAATACGCACAGTTATCATATTTTGTTTAACTGTCAGCAAAAGGCAGCATAGTGGGAGAACTTCAAAAAGAAAAGTAATACCAACATGATAAATTCAAAATCTATTCCTTTTTATTTCGTTATAATTCACATGTTTTTGGAATGATTTTATTTGGTTTTTGTTTTAGGATTTTTTTGTTAACTTTTTTTTTGATAGGCCTGCTGGCCGTTTGGTCGTTCATTCATTTTCAGAACATTTTACATATCATGTATGCATGATTTCCTACAGTTTTGGCAGTAACAAACAACAATTTTTGTTTCATTTTTCCAAGATGTGTATATTTTTTCTGTGTTAAGTTTTAAAGGTCGCTTACGGTTGATTTTTATTTTTTAAAGAAATACTGTAGTTCTGTTATAGGCAAAAGGAGTAAGTAGTATGGGGAGTTTAAGGAAACAACGGTAGGTTTTTAAAATTTGTCTATATGTATGTATATGAGTATGTGTGTGAGTATATAAGTGAGTATGATGAGCGCCCATGTTTGTTCTTTTGACAGCAGTCAACCCGTCGTCATTTCATTTCTATTTCTCTACTGTTGTTTTTCTTTTTTTGTTTATCCTTTTGTTTTGTTGTATTCGTGTTCATATTTTTTGTTTGTATGAAGCGAGTTTTGTATGTTTTTGATTTTGTTTGAAATTTGTATTCTTGTTTAATTTTTTTTTCTTTTTTGCTACATTTTTGCGTTTTCACAAATTTCATTCATTTGCTTGTTTGTAACACAGAGAATTCGTGTTTGGTTATTATTTTGTTACTTTTCTTCTTCTTCTTCCGTTATTATATGTTTTCCAACACCCTTCTCTTGTGGCATTTCTTGTTTTTGTATTTTATTTCGATCTAAACTCCCTCTTGTCCCTTTTTTTGTAGAGAATGTCTGTATGTCCCATTTATACCCTTAACAATTTCATTTCCCGTAAGTGGTTACCACCAGAAAAAAAAAAAAAGAAACCGGCAAACAAACACATACTCACACATGCAGATGTTATGTAGGCAAGTCTTAAAAGTTACTTTAAAGTTGTGGAATATCTATGTATATGATCCTCCAAACTCATAGAACTTTAAAGCGGATCGATTTAGAACTTCCAGACAAAACATCAATGTGGGAAATTCCCCTTTTCCTAATGAAGAGAATAGTTGGTAGCTGCTGTATTCTACTATTACCGCTTTGTTTTCGATGAACAGAAGTTATTTGAACAGTTTACATTTCAAAAACTTGATTATGGTTGTTTGTGCCAGATATTGATGTATTAAACGTATTTCATCAAGGCTTTGAATAATTAATTTCTTAAAGAACTTTTCAGTCTAATGTCGTAACTACATACATATGAACAACAATTTCAGTGACTGTTGTTTTTGTTGTCTAAAAGCCTGCGAATTGTATACCTATATACATAAATGTATGTGTATATGCACACATTCACATCAACATAAATTGAAATGAAATCTTCTCTATTCGGGTATGTGTAAATGTGTATATGTCCGTCCTGCCATTTTGATTTATGGCCATTTCATATCATCGTTCAATATCCAAAATACTGAATTCTGAAATAACAAAAACAAAAACAACAACAACAATAGCATAAATACAAAAATATCGAAACAATAACCATTTCATATATGATTTGAAATTCTTTATTACTGTTGTTGTTTTTGTTCCCTTAATTTTAAGAGTCACCCAAATAAAATGAAAAAAAATGTATTGAAACAACCACAATCAAACTGACAGCTAGAAATAAAAAAGAACTGAATGCTTTTAGTAACTTTGTTATGAAATTTTGCAAAAAATATTCTAAAGACTAAGAAAGAAAAGTAAAACAAATGAAATCTTTTAAGCAAATTTCCTTTTTTCCCATTGTGTTTTGTTTGTGGCTCGGGGGGAAAACTATTAGATTAGAAAATATTTCAGCCAATTTTTATTTAATTTCCTAAAACGTTATTGCATTTGTTTTTAAAAACTTATGCTAACCAATACTTAAATTTAGTTGTTCGAATTTGATTTTTACTTAGGAGAAGTTGGATTACTATAAGGGGGTGTTTTTTTTTTTTTTTTTGATGGCATATGATGCTTGTAGTGAGGAATATGATGATGACGATGCCATTACCAGGACATTTATGTTGGTTCTGCCCTACAATCACGTACTATAGTTATTGTACTCAATTAAGTGAATTGCCTGCTTAATGGATGTTAAATGATTTTTCTTTTTTTTTTTCGTTTTCAATTTGATTTTTAATTTTTGAAACAGATGCCGTTTATTGTTAAATTGTATAACAGACATTAGTAGAAACTAAAGTACAGACGTAATAGTTTTGATTTTAAAATATTTTTTTTTTTGTAATTTTTTGCTTTTAATTAAATTAGAGTAGAAAAGCAGTTAAACGAATGATTACAAATACAAATGCTGGCACCATTAACGCTTTTATTAAACACTTTTATCGAATTTTTTAAATAAAGTTGGTGTATTGTTTTGAAATTTAGTCTTCAATTGGAAAAAAATACAACAAGAAGATAGACTCTTTTGTATTGGGAAAAACAAAATTCTACTATATTGTTCGCGACAGATAGAGTTCTGTTATTGATTTGCTCTCTTGTTGATGAGTTTGCTGTTGAAATACTCTTAAGGTTCAAATAGGTGATCAATGATCTAGTCATTGTAAAACGAAAAATTGAAATAATTCTTGTGTATGCAAAAAATTCTCCCAAAATGGTGCTTCGTAAGATGCAACTTCTAGAAGTGATGTAGTTATTGCTTACCTACTTTAACTGAAATTTGCCATATACAACTATATTTCCGTCGGGGAGAAAAGAAGCAATAGAGTTGGGTTCTCTAGGTGCAAAGTCGAAAAAGTAAGTTTGTAGATAGTTTCGAAGCTGATATTTTAAGTAAGTAATTAGCTTCTGTTATGCGAAAGATTCTCTGGCTTAAAATTCAGACGTTTTAGTCTGCCTTTTTGAACTATGTTAGCAATATTTTAACCACATCTGAAATCGGAAAACTTTCCGCTGAGATTTCTTCATTAAGGTGTGCTTTTTTAAATTTATGACCTGCGTAACTCTGACATGGTCCATCTTGTATAAAGGAAGACATATACAATACTATCAAATAGTATTTTAAACATAAAGGGTATACAACTTTGTATGGCTTTCAACTAATATTAGCCCAAAATGGATTTTTGCCATGTCCTAAAAATATTCAATTCCCCTTAATCATTATATCCATCTCTTTCTGAATACTTCAATCAGATGTAGAAAACTTTTCATTATGGCTGAATTGTGCAAATGATTTGATTTGTTTCCGAGAATGAAAATACACACACACAAACAAATTTGACTGACATACAACTTGACATGTTGCCATCAAAATTGATGTATAAGATGGTGATGTTGAGAGAAAAACGGGAGGATGATCTACAATTTACACTTTAGCTGTTAAATGGTGGTTGTTTTCCATAATTTATTTTGTTGTAGTTGTTGTTCTCTTATCAAGGTGGTTGATTTCTTAAGTTGGAAAATGATTAATTGTTTGTACATTTTAAATGATTAATTACAAATTCTTATTGAAGATGATGGATATGTGTAGACGTAAAAACATAATGGAGGAGTAAAATTGAAAGAAAAATGCAGAACTAAAACAACAAAAAGTGAAAATTGATTATTTAATAAAAGAGTAAAATTATTTAACTAATTTGGACAAGTTTTCTTTCTTCAAAGGAAATTGTTTAACATCACAAGCTACAGTAAAAAAATACTTTTGAAAAACAATATCTAAAGCACATGATGTAATTGAAACTTTATACACGCAGCCATCTAAAAACAAAATAACATCAACAGCAGCAGAAACAACATACATACAAATACTAATAACTCAAAAACATGGTACACTGGGTCATAACAAAAAATTGCTTTATGTAAAGTGAAAAAATAGATAACAGAAAAGTTCCAGAATTTCATGTTTTTTTTTCTGTTACGAATATGTAAAATTATTCTATACTATACATAGTTGTTCCTATGTAAGTATGTATGTATGTATGTGCTAGTAGTATACACTTCCTTTCATTCATAACAAACTGAATATTCAATTGAATATAGAATGAAATCAAAAGCAGCAACAAACATTTAAAAAAAAATGGAAAATTTTCAATTTTTAGATTGAATATTGTTTGTGTTATTTTTATTGTGTTGAGAAAACAGGCCAGTTGTTTTGACTTGTCTTTTGATATTAAATTTTTTTGCATTTGACATGTCTTTGACATTTCTCACACAAGACATGACACTTTTTTCTCTCCGTTTTTTAACGTTTGGTATGAAAAATTTTATCAAACTCTAACAAGATATGTTCGCAAGTATCAGACATGATTGTTTATTATTTTTTTTTTTCATAGGGGGAGGTGTAGTATACAGGAAGTTTGAGGTATTTTTTATTAGTGTGGTATATGGGGAATTTAAAGGGGACAAAAGTAACGCTTCTAAGATTTTGTCTGATCAAAGCAGTTCCATAATTCAACTTTCGTGTAACTTTCTTCTTTGGTAAATTAAAATATACAAGATTGCTGGTAGATTTGCGTATATATTTTAAAAGTTTTATCCAATTAGCTTAGGATAGAAGTGTTGCTCGATTGAAAGCAAGCTTACTCAGAGTCCTGGCCTATTTTTATGTTCTACATTTGACGAAGCTAATTTAAAATTACATACTTTGTTATTGTTGGAATCCATCCGAAGTTTTGATAAATATCAGAGAGCGTATCTGCCTGTGTAACTTTAAGTCAGGATATCTAAACGGTAATCAGAAATCATTTCCGGAATAATTCGTACTTTTGAGTATATCTTAATCATACAAAGGTCTTCAATGACCCATTTGATACACATCGATGTTTCTTTTGGGCGACCTTTAAAACCAAAAACACTTTGATAATCTCTGTTTTAAGTTTCCTAAGTGCAGAATTGTCAATTTTATTGTTTACAACAACCAAGATTGTTAGGATGATATTACAAGGCATGGTTAAGTCGAAATGTGATTCGTTTACGAAAATTTATCATTCACCATTGTGAATAATCGGCCATGCCATTGATTCTGTAATTCGAATTGGTTAAATCTTTATTAGTATGCAACATAGCAAAAATTAGACGAAAAGTGGGGAAAGGCACTCCCACTTTCTATTTGTATATAGTCGCACAAATGTAGTCTGATGCAAAGAATAATAGGAGAGGAGGGCGGTAAAGTGTGAGGTGCATCTCCAATTCATGTATCCATTTTTCTTATTACTATATAGTGGTTAACAGTTCGTCATTTTATGGGTTTTTGGTCTATAACTTCCTTATCTATGAACCGATTTTGCCAATTTAAAGTAACCGACGGACAAAGCTAGATCTGGTTAGATTTAGAAACTTACCAGAACCCAGAATTAGACGAATATTTTACCTTTAAGTATCTTATAATCTTATTTAAATAAATAAATGAAAATACAAGATTTCTATTTTCATCCATTCCTTGGTAACTTGAGAAAAAGTGCGCCAAATGCATAATAATTATAAATTTTATAAATTTATTTCCATTTTCAAATAAATGAGGGTTAATCATATCTATGCGATAGAAAAAATTCATAAGCATTTTCTTTTTTTACAAAATCATAAGCGGAAAATAGGAAAAAATGTTAATTTGAAATAGAATACCTAGACTACGCATTTTGTGGAAAATCAGTCAGGTTTAACATTTTATAGAAAAAGAAAATACATAAAAATTAACAAATATAACAAATAATAATAAGACAATGAAAAAAACCGTAATAAAGGAAATACAACAAATTAAAACAAAAAGATAGAAATACATACATATGTATATTAAATTAAAAAAATGCCATTGCCAATGAAACAGTTCGCAGTTGTTCGTTAAATTTTTTTTAATTTTTTGAATTATTAAGGTGAGGGGTAAATTCGAGAAACTCTTCTATACACTTCATAGACTTTCATGTGTTCTTTTTTTCATTTCTTTAAATTTTTGTAACTTAAAGATTAAGCAAAACTAACATATAGTCCCAAGTATCTATCGGTTTGTCTTAAATTGGTTGCGCTTGATGGCCATTGAGAGCATAATATGGAATAAAATTAAAACACTGACAGAGGAGTTCGAAATTGAACGAAATAAAGGCACCAAACAAACAAAAAAAAAAAAAAGAGAATGTTTGAATTATTAGTTAGTTCCGCTGCTATATTATTTTATCAGACTAAGGTTTCTCTGTTTTCTTTTTTTTTTTTTAGTCAAACTAATATAGGTTTAAATATAACCCCCAAAATATAGCATTAATTAAGGTTTATTCATGTTCAAAACACCTTAACTTTAACAATAACACAACAAAAAAGAAAAAAGGTACAAAATTTAGAGGAGAAAAAAGACCACCGTAATACAAAATACAAAATACTATTGTATTGTACTATTTTTTTAAACTTGTATGTATGCATGTATATTTCCATGTAAATTTGAAATTACAAATTTGTTAAAATTAAGGTTTTATTATGTGCGAACAAGTTTTAAATATGTACCCCTCCTCTCTGTCAACATGGAAAATGTTTTTACAATTTGGTTCATAAAAAAATTTAGCTTACCCAACATTTAGCTGATGGTCAGTCGTTATTTTGATAAATTTTTATAAAATGTAATTTAAAAATACACACACCTGTAAAGAAACAGATTAAGATAAATTTAATTAATATTTTATTTAACTAATTTATAAAACAGATAAAATATTATAATAAATGACTAAAGTATTTCAAATATAATGTTCTTATTGTTAACGATAAGGAGAAGCGGAAGTCATGTCTTTTGTTTTGTTTAAATTCATGTTTAACAATCTAAATATATTACAAAATTTGTAAATAACAGAAATTACAAATCATTTTTATTAATTTTATTATTACGCTCAAATAAGCATTTTTGTCACATGTCGAAAATATCCTAAAACAAATTCACTTAAATTAAATGTCGAAATCATTTATTAAATAAAATGTTTATCCCTTTCGTCCCATTTCTTTTATATTATTTGTTTACAAACAAACACTTTGCTCTTATGTTACTTTCTATGCCGACTTTTCATTATATATTATTGTGTTTATATCGTACAGAGGGGGCTAACTGTAAAGGACAGACATTTAGAATTTTGCAAACATTTCTACATGACATTGTTGGCAACAATAGTCGTCGATGTAGTCATTGTAAGTAAAGTAATTTTCAAAATGACAACAATGTCATTTTTATGCTTTTTAAGCCAAAAAAAAAAAGTATTAACATATAGAACCAAATAGCAGCAAAATTATTACAAAACTCGGTAGGAAAAAGTTTTATAATCTTGTGTTATCTGATATTGTTTCCTAAAACTTCTTAAAAACTCAACTAGATATGAACTGAACTAGAAATATGACTAGC
>JACGTJ010014106.1:0-11419 GCA_014858695.1 Chrysomya rufifacies | reverse complement strand
AACTAGAGCTGAACTAGAACTGAACTAGAACTACAGCTGCACAACAACTGAACTAAATTTAAACTAGATTTGAATTAGAACTCAAGAAAAAAAGATTGTTTTAAAGTTAATAACATTAAAGTTAGAAAACATTTCATTTCATATTGAAAAGGAAATAAGCATTAAAGAAAATGTTGATTATTTTCTTTAAATAATGAAGAAAATTTGTTTCAAAGAAGCAGAATTTTTGAGATACAATTTTCTTTGCTGTTTTTCTTTAACATTAAGTTCTTAAATTCTTGTAAAAAGTTATGTTATAAAATTGTAGTTTTAAAAAATTTCTATTTTTCTTAACAAAAATCAAAAATTTTTCTGTTATTATTCAAAATCCAAAATTTCTTTGATAATTCTTTTTATATTCGAAAGTTTTTACATATTTATTTCATTAAAAAAAAAATATATATAAAAATATTTTTCGAGAAAGCTGGCATTATTTTTACTTTGAAATTTTTTGCTTAAACACCATTTGTAGATTTTTTTTTTTAAATTTTGTAAAAACAAATCTTTAAATAAAACTTTCTTATCATCAAGTAAATTGTTCATATTTATTTTCAAAATTGCTAAATTAGAGATAGGTTTCCAGTATTTTTTTTTTAATTAAATCGAAACATTGTTACTTTTGCAACCATTAATAAAAACAACATAAATCGTGTTGTTTGGTTATTTAGTATTTATTTTTTCAGTTGTGTAAATGCGGGAACTTATTATTAAATTGAACAAGTTGAACCAGTTCTAAAACCTATTATTAAATAATACATTACACTAGCTAACCTCAAGTAATGAAAGAGATTCCCAAAAAAACTAACATAAACAAATTAACTCAAGAGCGAGAGATTTTGTTTTTAAAGAGTAAAACCAAAATGAGTGAAAGAGTAATATAAGATAAGTTTAGGAGAGTAAAGAAAATCAAATTTAAGAGTAATTTAGTACTAAAATTTATGAATGAATGAAAAAAGAAAATTTTTGTTTATTCATTGTGAAAATAAAATTTTATATATAAAACTCAACAATTATAGCTTGTTTTAGTAGAATTTTAATAAAAAATCTATGGATTTTTTTATAAATAGTTTATAAATTTTTATAGTTTTTCTTGGTAAGCCTTCAAGAGTTTCCAATAAGTTTCTAGCATATACAACTTGTCTAATATTTAAGTCTTTAACCCTAATATATGCTTAATGTGTATTTGGGGGATTGATGAAAAAAGAAGAAATCTTAGCAGCCCATTATAATTGTCTTTATTTTTATTTGCCTAATATTATAATACACTGAACTCTTTTTCTCAAAAACAAAATTTTTTTTGTCTTTCCTTAATCACCCACAGAAATATAACGCGTGCCTTAAACCAGCCAAAGGGAATTTAGTTAAGAAGAAAAGAAAAAAAATTTCCTACTTCTTTGTCATAGAAAATTTTGTATAAATTTTCTTTAAATTTACTAGAAAATACCCCTTGATATATAGTTTTTTTTGTTTTAGATTTTCAAGTGGTTTATAGAAAATTGTTATAGCTACCTTATAAATAAAATTTTTAACAACAAGTTTATTTAAACAAAATTTTCGAAAAAATAATTAAATATAATAAAATAAAAATCTAACAAAATTTCTAAATATAAACTGAAAACAAAAATAAAAATCACTTTTAATAACGACACATTTGTTGAAATGTTACAACATGAAAACAATTAAGATTATATTCGAATTGTTCGAATTTTTGATACCCAACATTAACAGATCCATGCCCAAAGTCAAACTTGCAGAAATGTAGTTTTAGGTCCTTAACTTCCTTATGTTATGAATCAATTCTGAAACCTTATACAAGTTTAACATCTTTGACCAATTTTCCTTAGTTGTGATGTAATTCTGAAGCCATTTTTAATATGAAAGGAGTAATTTTTCTGTCTAATTTTACCTTCGTAGCTCCTGAGGTACGATCTCTATTACGATTTAACAGATAGAAAGGCAGACAGTCAGCCATATAGTTAAACAGACAGGCAGTCAGTCAGATAGATCGACAGACAGAGATACAGAAAGAAAGAAAGACAGACAGACAGACAGACAGACAGACAGACAGACAGACAGACATACAGACAAACAGACAGACATACAGAAAGACAGATAAACAGACAAAAAGTCAGACATACAGAGACACAGAAACACAGACAGACAAATAGGCAATCAAATATACGGAGAGACAGACGTGCAGATAGTTAGACAGACAGCCATTCCGGCAGACTTATAAATTGTTAGACAGGCAGATAGTTAGACAGACAGAGTGACATACATACAGACAAACAGACTGGCATATAGATAGATGGACAGAGGGACAGACAAACAGACATCATTAAACCGACTTAGAATTATATCAGGACCCAGAGTATATATAAAAATGTTGAGATCTTAAACGAATTTTTAACATGTTACAAACGTATTGACAAACCACATATACATCCCATCATTTCCCTTATTTTTTGATGGTGCATATAAAAACTCTTTCAATTTTGTTTTAATTTCTTTGGCTTCATGGTTGGGGTTGTTGAAAATCAAAGACATTTGAAAGATTACAAGTAAACTAAATAGAAAAATTATTGTTTTTAAAAGATTTGTTAGTTTTTATAGTGTGTAGTGTTTAATTTTTTTTTCTTTTTTGTTTGATTAATCGAAGGCAATGTGTGGAAAATCTTTCAATAACCTGACAGGAAATATAAATGATGAAGCTGAATGCAGCATAAAATATACACAATTGCAGAAGAAGTAAATATAAACTAAATTTTTAAATTTAAATAACCTTCAATAGGAAAATTAAAAGTAAAATTTCTTAGCTAAAGCAGCTTTTAAAAGAAAAACTTTTTGTATTGATTTTTATAAGCAAAAAACACTTTAAGTTTTGAGGGAATTTGAAACATTATTGTTTTAAAAACATTTTATAATTTCTCGAGATCTTAAATATTAAAGTCCCGAAATTTCGGTCTTTCTGTCTGCTGTAATTCAGGTGAAAATGAAGAAGGTAAAGGAATTGTCTACATCTTGAGAATATAAAGAAATGGACTTAGTCTGAAGTCTGTTTTGTATTTTGATACTTTTTGATACAAAATTTCTGTGTTAGTTCCTTAGTTTATGAAATATAAAGTTGCTGTTTTTTTCTTAGTTTAGAAGATATAAGGTTAGCTATTTTGCTCTTTCTTTTATTTCATCCTTAATAGATTAACATTTTTTTACAAAGTTTCAAAAATTTTGAAACTTTAGCAGTTTTGAAGTTTCAATGCCGTTTAATCTATGACTAAATAAGTCTAACCTTTTTTATCTTGTCTGAAATTTTAAAAATTTGTTTATGTTTCAAGATCAGTCCATTATTTTAACTATCACTGATGGTGAAAAGGAGGCTTGATCCTAACTTACATATATATAAGATTCTGAGAGAATTCCGATTTCGTTATTTCTCATTACTACCAGCTAAGCAATATTTCAGTATAATTTGATATTCTTAATAAGCTCTTTGAGGAAATTGCATTAGATAATTTCTGCGAATTCGGACTTACCCAGACATCAGTTCAGACTATTTCAAAATATATAATGTTTAAGTGTCCCAACAATTTTAGGTTGTTACGGGGAATTAAAGTAAAAGTTATTGTCCAAGAAAACGTGGATCTTACCTCCATTAGAATATCTTCATCAAACCTTCAAATCCATGACTTTAGATTTTGAAGCTGCTTGATTACATATACAAAAATTTCGAAAAAATGTGCTAATATAATGTTATGACCTATAATAGATCTCTGCTATATATAAAATTTGTAGATTTTGTTATACTGGGTTACTATCTGATTCGATATTTCTATTGCAATTGGAATTTTCTATTTATATTTATTATTAAAATTTCCTATAAAATCTTTCATATTAAACTTAAATTTCTTATTTTAAATTAAATTCTTTAAACTTTAAATATTTCTAGACGAAAGCTCACAAAGAAAAACAAAAAGATTCCTCCATCAAAAATGACAGCATCAAAGTAGATTAAAAGAGCCCCCCCCCATCATTCCGTTTAATTTGACACATTTGCTTTGTATTTATTTTGAAAATATTATACACTTCATTAAAAATCCACACATTATAAATTGAAGTTCAAAAACTCTTTTTAATTATTAGACCAAAACTCAATTCCTAACAAAATAAGAAAAGAAAACACTCAAAGAGAATTTGATAAACAACAAAGAGTTGTTGATACAACTTAAGAGAAAAGCTCTTAAGAGCAATTACACTCAATTTTGTTAAAGAGAGCAAAAGAGTTCTAGATTTCAAATAAGTAAAACAGCGCCTGGTTTTTAAATAGCGGCAGGTTTTCTGTTCAGGTTTTGCAAAAGGAAAAAAGGAAGAGAGTTTGGAAAAAGGAAGAAGAGAGTAAATATAAAATTCTTACTTTAACTCAAAGGATGAATGGAAATTCCAAAATTTTCCGCTAATAAAACAGCGCCATTTGTTCATAAATATTTGTGATATTAAAGTAATAGAGAGAAAAAGGATACTAAAGGAAAACTAAAAGATAGAGAGAGAGTGTGTGAGTTTTAAAAGGAAATAGCAAAAGTTGTAAGGAAAACAAAAGCAAATAAAAGAAATTAAAAAAAAAAAACTAAATAAAAATATTAATAATTCTAAAAGTTTAATAAGTTAATATGGTAAAATTTTGTTTACTATTATGAAGAGAGCTAAGTAAACAAAATTGTTTTCAAAAAAAGAGAGAGAAAAATATACAATTTTATAGGGGTTTGGTTGAGTGTATTTCTTGTGTGTATTCTCTATTTCTCTTTTCTTGTGTTTGTGTGTTTGCGTGCAAAGAAACGAGTGTAAATAAAATTTGTTTTTATGATGTTTTGTTGAACGAAGTGCTTAATATTTTGTTGTGTTGCAAGTACAATTGGGTATACAAATTCATGGCATATTTGATGTTTGAAATTTTTAAAATCAGTTCGAATCCGAGCATCTAAAAGAACGGACGTGTAATGACGGGCATTTTTTCTAATAAAAAATTTTTCAATTAAATGAAAAAATCGGTTTTTTTTCTAGACAAACATATATAAAATAGAAAAAGCAACAACAATAAAATAAACTTCGTAAGAAAATTATATAAAAAATATATACACACACATACAAACGAATTTGTAATAATAAAACAAAAATAGAAAAAAATCCATTTTTCCTTAAAACATATAAAATAAAAGAAAATTACAAATAAAACAAGTGAAATAATAAAACGAAAGGAAAAATGAACGAATCAATGAAAAGTTTTTTTTAAAGGCATCAAAAAAAGAAGAAAAAAAACGAAGTGTTTTTGAAAAATAAAGAAAATAAAGTGAATTTAAGTAAATTACAAAGAAAAATTCATTAAAATTATAAAATATTGAAATTAAAATGTGAAATTTTAAATAGTAATTAAAAAAAAAAAAATAATTCAAGTTTTAAACTAAAAAGCACAAAACAACTGAAAACATGTTTAAATACTTAAAAACCTAAATTAATAAAACTTATTTTAAAGAAATTTGTTTTTATATATAAAGAACTAATTAAGTTATATATGAAACTTTTTAATAAACAAAAATAAAACTCCCGCCTCTAACGTTCCTTCCCCCTTTTATAAAAAACAAACAAAAAAAGAAAAAACTCTTAAGTTTTTTTTTTTTTTTTTTTTCAACAAAAAAACAAGAAAAATGTATAAATTTTTAAAAATGCACAACAAATTATTAATTAAACATCATCATCATTATCATCGTCATTA
Source organism: Chrysomya rufifacies (assembly GCA_014858695.1). NCBI lineage: Eukaryota > Metazoa > Arthropoda > Insecta > Diptera > Calliphoridae > Chrysomya > Chrysomya rufifacies. The sequence goes on along the minus strand of JACGTJ010014106.1, from coordinate 5,616 downwards.
TACACAATTCTGGAGTTATTTGTTTGTTGTAGTGATTTTTGTAAATTATGGATATTTTTTTGGAGCTAAAGCCTCAAATTTAGCACAAGTAGCCGCCACATCCGCTCAACAGTTTCTAACAACACAACAAGCTGCCACAAATCAATGTTCCTGGCAATACAATGCAACCACTTCGGTTAAATGTAATTTACGTTTGATCGAACGTTCTTTGTTATTGGATTTACAAGGTGCTGATGGTTTTAGCCAGCTGGAGATAAAATGTAGTGATTTATATTTATTTGAATCACAATTACCTCAAGCAGCCTTTGCCCGTTTGCAAACATTGGAGGAGCTTAAATTGGTTTCTTGTAAATTATTGCAATTGCCTAATAATGCTTTTGAGGGCCTAAATACGGTCAAGACTTTAAGCATTAATACACATAACTCAGAATGGGGTCCTAGTAAAAGTTTAGAATTATTTCCGGATTCTTTAAATGGTCTTAAACAGCTAACAGAATTAAATTTAGCGGATAATAATTTAAGAGCTTTGCCGTCTGGTTTCCTGTGTCCGGTGGGCAATTTGCAATTGTTGAATTTGACACATAATCGCATAAGGGCTGCTGAAAATTTGGGTTTTGCTGATATGAATTGTAATGGTGGCAGTGAATTGCAGTTTTTAGATGCCAGTTTCAATGAATTAAGATCCATAACCGAGTCTTGGGGTATTTCGCGTTTAAGAAGATTGCAGCATTTAAATTTACAACATAATAACATCTCCGAATTATCGGGTGAAGCTTTGGCGGGTTTGTCATCTTTACGCATAGTTAATCTAAGTAATAATCATTTGGAAACTTTGCCTGAGGGATTATTTGCTGGTTCCAAGGAATTAAGAGAAATCCATTTGAAAAATAATGAATTGTATGAATTACCCAAAGGTTTATTTCATCGTTTGGAGCAACTGCTAGTGGTCGATTTATCTGGCAATCAATTAACCTCTAATCATATAGATAACACCACATTTGCTGGTCTCATTAGGCTGATAGAATTAAATTTAGCCCACAATGCTTTAACACGCATAGACTATCGCACTTTCAAGGAGCTGTATTTCCTGCAAAATCTCAATTTACGCAACAATTCCATAGGCCATATAGAAGAAAACTCTTTTCTGCCTTTGTATAATTTACATACCTTAAATTTGGCCGAAAATCGTTTACATACTTTGGATGATAAGCTATTCAATGGTTTATATGTTCTATCCAAATTAACATTAAACAACAATTTGATTAGTGTCATAGAACCAAATATCTTCAAAAATTGTTCTGACTTAAAAGAATTGGATTTAAGTTCGAATCAATTGAATGAAGTACCCAAAGCCATACAGGATTTATCTATGCTTAGAACTTTAGATTTGGGTGAAAATCAAATACGCACCATAGACAATGACAGCTTTAAGAATTTACATCAACTAACCGGTTTACGTTTGATTGACAATCAAATTGGTAATGTTTCGGTGGGTATGTTTGCAGATTTGTCGCGTCTAAGTGTTTTGAATTTAGCCAAAAATCGTATACAAAGCATAGAAAGGGGATCATTTGATAAGAATTATGAGCTAGAAGCTATACGTTTGGATCGTAACTTTTTATCAGATATTAATGGAGTCTTTGCTACCCTCATGTCTTTGTTATGGTTGAATTTATCGGAGAATCATTTGGTTTGGTTTGATTATGCTTTTATACCTTCCAATCTTAAATGGCTGGATATACATGGCAATTATATAGAAGCTTTGGGTAACTACTATAAGCTGCAAGAAGAAATACGTGTTAAGACCTTAGATGCAAGTCATAATCGTATAACCGAAATAGGTCCTATGTCTATACCCAACACCATAGAACTGTTATTCATCAATAATAATCTCATTAGCAATATCCAGGCTAATACTTTTGTGGATAAAGTGAATTTGGCTAGAGTGGATTTGTATGCTAATGCCTTGACAAAATTACAATTACAACAATTGAGAGTAGCCCCCGTAGGACCTTTGAAACAATTGCCAGAATTCTATTTGGGTGGTAATCCCTTTGAGTGTGATTGTACTATGGATTGGTTGCAGCGCATTAATAATTTGACTACACGACAACATCCTCGAGTAATGGATTTATCCAATATCGAATGTGTTATGCCTCATGCTCGCGGTGCTCCTGTTAGATCTTTATCCACCTTAAAACCTCAAGATTTCCTGTGTCGCTACGATTCTCATTGTTTTGCTTTGTGTCATTGTTGTGATTTTGATGCTTGTGATTGTGAAATGACTTGTCCCAATAATTGTACTTGTTATCATGATCAAATATGGTCGACAAATGTAGTTGATTGTGGTGGCCAACAAACTATGGAATTACCTAGACGTGTACCCATGGATTCTAGTGTGGTATATTTAGATGGCAACAATTTTCCTGTCTTAAAAAATCATGCCTTTATAGGCCGTAAAAACTTGAAGTCTTTGTATGTCAACAACAGTAAAGTAGCGAGTATACAAAATAGAACATTTGCTGGTTTGATTTCTTTGCAAGTTTTGCATTTGGAAGATAATTTAATGCAGTCACTGCAAGGTTATGAATTTGAACATTTGTCTGCCTTAAAGGAGCTATATTTGCAAAATAATCTTTTGACTTCAATAGAAAATGCCACCTTGGCTCCTTTGCAGTCTTTGGAGGTTTTACGACTCGATGGCAATCGTTTGATATCTCTACCCATTTGGCAATTACAGTTACCTCAATTTAAATTATTACGCAGTATAGCCTTGGGTCGTAATCATTGGTCTTGTCGCTGTAAATTCCTGCAAGAGCTCACTTCTTATGTGGCTGATAATGCTGTTATAGTACAAGATTCTCAAGATATTTATTGCATTGAAGATGGCTCCAGCAGCAGCAGTTATGGTTCTTCATCTCTAACTAGTTCTTATGAAAAGGCTGGTTTGAGGAAACGTGAATTAGATTTTAATGTTACAGCCGCCTGCAGTGATTATTATGCGGGTGGTTCTATGTTACAACATGGTATACCCAAGACTTATATACCCTTACTGGCAGCAGCTTTGGCCTTGGTATTCCTGCTTATAGTGGTCATTATTATCTTTGTTTTTCGTGAGTCATTACGTATCTGGTTGTTTGCTCATTATGGTGTACGTGTTTTTGGACCTAGATGTGAAGAATCTGAAAAGTTATATGATGCCATACTGCTACACTCGGCTAAAGATTCAGAGTTTGTAGGCCAGTATTTAGTGGCAGAATTAGAGACTGGTAGACCACCTTTGCGTATTTGTTTGCAACATAGAGATTTATCACATGATGCTACTCATTATCAAATTTTGGAAGCTTCTAGAGTTTCAAGAAGGGTTGTTATTTTATTAACAAGAAATTTCCTCCAAACCGAATGGTCTAGATGTGAGTTAAGAAGAGCTATGCATGATGCTTTACGAGGAAGACCTCAGAAACTGGTGTTAATAGAAGAACCCGAAGCAGTATTTGAAGCTGAAAATGATATAGAACTTTTGCCTTATTTGAAAACTTCAGCGGTACATCGTATTAGACGCAGTGATCGACATTTTTGGGAGAAATTACGTTACGCCTTGCCAGTAGATTATCGTACGGGCAATAATTATACTTTGGATCATAATCATGAACGTATTAAACAACCTGCTAGTCCTGGCATACTATATAGACCAGCACCACCACCAGCCTATTGTCCCGAGGGTGAGGGCGAACAAAACTATTCCTCAGCAACAACAGCAACACCTTCGCCTAGACCTCAGAGACGGGGAGAACATGCAAATACTTTGCATCATCCAGCGAATAGTACTCATCTACATCCCAATGTGGCTCAACAAGCAATGCCTCAATACTATCATCAGGCAGTGGCAACAGCTGGTTATGTACAAAGGCCACCCTCAGAGCATATATACTCCAGCATAGATTCTGATTATTCAACGCTGGATAATGAACAAATGTTAATGATGCCTCCTGCTTCTCCCTCACCATCGAATGTGGCTGGTGTACAAGGTGTAGCCATTAATAGTTTACATCGTAATGTACAACAGCAGCAGCAGCAGCAACAACATCAGCATTTAGCTAATATGTCACAAACTTGGCGACCACAAACAAATCAAAAACAACGTGCCCTTAGTGCTATAGATCCTCAACAACATGCAATTAATGCTCAAACTTTACAGCCACAAACAACAACAACAACTCTAACAGCTGTAAATAGCGGTAACAGTAGTGTAAATAATAGTAGCAGTATAAATGCTAGCAGTAATAGTAATCCATCAACACTTTCTATACAACCTGGCCAACAGCAAGGACCTCATGTGCAGGCATATTTAGTGTAATAATTTTGCTCTAACCCTCTCTTACTATCTAACTCTCTCTCTATATTTTCACATAAAAACACAATAATATTATTAAAAAAAATAATAACAACAACAAAACATTTTATAGCCATATAAAGCAAAACAAACAAAAAAATTAATTATAAATAATTTTTACTAAAAGAAATATAAATTTAAAAACAAAAAAAAACTTAAAAAATTTACAAAAGTACTGATTAGATTTCTTGTCATAAAAATGAAAAATTTAAATAAATTAATAATAATTTTTTTAATAAATGTTTGCTTAAGTTTAAATAATCTAAAGGAAAAATAAATTTCTAAATTATATAAAAAATATTTAAAAAAAATGTAATTGAAAAAAAAAACATGGTGCAAAATACCTAACTGACTGAGTGTATAATTATTTAATTTAATTTAAATTTATTATTATTATTTTTAAGTTTTGTATTTAATTGTATTTTAAGGACTGGTTCCTACAAATTATTATTATTTCCTTATTAATTTTTAAGTTTTCTTATTCTTATTTTTGTAATTTTATTTCTTCTAAGTTTAATTATAATTTTAAGTAAGCAAGTGATAACAAAAACAAAAACAAAAATTATGCTAAATATTATAAAACCTTAATAAAACAAAAACAAAAGAAATGTGTAAACGAGTATAATTATGTATTATGAAATATATGAATGAAAATGAAAATAAATAAAGAAAATATAAAGAAAAAGGAAAATGTAAATAGATGAAAATATGAAAAATATAACAAAAAAACGTGTGTTTATTTTTGAGTTGGAAATATACAAAAAGGCAACAAAGTGAAGTATTACATGAGTTTTTAAAAGCTTTTGACAAAAAAAACGAAAACAAAATGCCAAAGGTTAGTCAACAAAATATTTTTTTTTTAAATTTTCTAGAAAGTTTGCAAACTAATTTTGAGTTTCCTGTTTCTTTTTTTTTTTTGTTAACAATTGTATAATGTTTTTTACATGGCACAGTGTATCACTCTGTCGAAAACAAATCTTAATAAATTCTTTCAATATCTGCTTCGATTTCTACCGTCTTGGAAAATTAGCTTTTAGAATAATAAAGCTTAAACCTTCAAGGCTCTATATTAGATCAAAATTTCATAATTTTTCCTTGTTTTAACTTTAAATAAATAATATAACGAAAAAGCCCTGACTTCAGATTAATTTTTAAATTTTCTTTAAATCAGTTCTAGTTAAGTTCTATTTCAGTTCTAGTTAAGTTCTATTTCAGTTTTAGTT
>JACGTJ010014105.1:0-14782 GCA_014858695.1 Chrysomya rufifacies | reverse complement strand
GCTAAATTTTCATTTCATTTACTTTAAATTTTTACTCGTACTGTTGTTGTTTTTTGTTTTTTTAAATTATTTTATATTTATTTACTTTTAATTTATAATATAATTTCTTTTTTTTAGTTTTTGTGTTATTTTTTCTATAATTCATATTTCATATATCGTTAATATTTACTTTTAGTATCGTATAATTACTATTTTACTTTGTTTTTTTATTTTATTTTATATTATATTTTAAATTATTTTATATTTGTTTTAAATTTACACATGACAGTTTCTTTTCTTCAATGGAATTTGTCATTTCACGTTTAATTAACGAGTTTTTTTTTTAATATTTTGCTTTTTTTTTTTTTCATTTAAAACTAACGCCAAAACTATTTAATTTAATTTATATTAAATTACAATTCTATTTGTTTATTAATTTGTATATTTTACAAAGTGGAAATATCCAACAGTCCTGGTGCATCTTGCGGATGATGATGGTAGTGGTGGGGATGATGATGGTGAGGAGGTGGAGGTAGTGTAGAATAGGAAAAATGATGGGAATGTGGATGTGTATGGTGATGATGATGCTGTAGTAAGGATAAAGTATCATTGCCACAGGCATCTACCGTTGTAAAGCCGGCGGCTGAACCAACAGAACCCAGTGTATCCACACAGCCAGCTGTTAGACGACCCATAATTGCTGCTGAAGTTACAACCGTTGTACTGCCGCAGGCCTCTAAAGCTCCCACTTGAGTTTGATAGGCGCTTAGCTGGCTATTGTGCGAATTGCTGTGATGCAGAGCTGGTGAATGTGATGGTAGGGAATGAGCCGAGGAACGACTGCCCCCTCCAGAAGAACCCGAAGCCGTTGGACTTGTTCGTCCATTGTGCGGATTAATTGTAAAGTTCTGCATGACCAGGGTACCATTGGAACGTTCTTCGCCGTTGGTAACGTTTGTTTCGACTGCAGAAATACCTGAGTTTAACTGATGTTGTTGATGCAAATGATTGGTCAACAGTTGGGACTGTTGTTGTTGTTGCTGCTGCTGTAGACGATGTGTTACTAGCAACGGCGTTGTGGCATTGTTGATATTTGGATTATCCGTTTCCACCAAATGCATTTGTTCGTCCTGATGATGTTGTTGCTGCCTTAGGGTGTTGCTGTTCTGATGAAGGCTGGTTTGGGCAGTCGGAGCAGGAATTGTTGTTGTTAGTGATAAACCACTACAGGGGGTAACTTCCGCGCTTGCAGAAACTGTTGGCAGCGTAGAATGTCCTCCATATGCCGTTGCCATTTCTCACATATGGGCCAATGGAGCCATGGAACGCATCGATTGCTGATGATGCTGGTGCGCCTGATGTTGTTGCAAGTCGGGCGAACTATTTTGATAGTGCATTAAATTGCGTTGGTGATGTTCAGCGGCGGCAGCTGCTGCGGCGGCGGAAGCTTGCATACCATCGGGCAGGTGATACATGTTCATAAGGTGGTTCAGTTCGGTAGACGGCTGTTGGGCACTCGAGTATTCCCTTTTCATTATATGGTTGTTATTGTTGGTTATAACGGCGGCAGAGGCGGAATTTTGCTGGGCAGAAGATGCTGCTGCACTGTGCAGGGGACTGGGCGAGACAGGTTCGGATTTTACACTTGAATCGCTGGGACTGTGACTTTGGCAGGAAACTTGAGAACCAGGTTGGCCGGATATTCCATACGGCGAACCAGGTTGTGGTTGTGCACTGCCACCACCATACGGTGAGCCCGGTTGTTGAATGTTGCCATAGGGTGATGTTTGACCGCCGGACACTGTGCCATACATACCATAACCTGTACCAGCGGCGTTCATATAGTTGAGAGAACCAGCAGCAGCGGCTGCTTGATGCATTTGTCCCATATCGTAACGGTGATAGTTGCCCATGTAAGCTCCATGTTGACTTTGATAAGCAGCTGCCGAGGGATCATGCATTATATAGCCATTGGGCATGTATCCATTAGGAGCACTCATGGGATACATATCACGATTCACACTTGCAGCCTGTTGGGCTGCTGATGGTATGGAATTGGCTGAACTGGTTCTAGCTGTGGGAGTGCTGGGTTCTGAGGATTGCAATAAACCACCCACACCTAAGGGATATTTCTCCTTGGTTTTGGTAAGAGTTTTTGTTTTGCGACGTGGACGATATTTGTAGTCGGGATGTTCTTTCATGTGCACAGCACGTAAACGTTTGGCTTCATCGATGAAAGGACGCTTTTCAGCTTCTGATAAATCCTTCCACTGGGCACCCAAACGTTTCGATATTTCGCTGTTGTGCATTTTAGGATTATCCGAAGCCATCTTGCGGCGTTGACCACGAGACCAAACCATAAAGGCATTCATGGGCCTCTTAACACGTTCAGCTGCACTTTGGGCATTCTTATTTATGGCTGATGAATTGTTGTTATTAACATTACCACCACCTGAACTACCGCTAGAACTAAGAGGAGTACTTTGTCCTCCCATACCGCCTGAATGGTGATGTGAACCATGATGATGACTTTGACCAGGTGAAGTCATATGATGACTTCCTATACTGGTATGAGAGCTTTGGGTAGGGCTCAAGTCACTGGAGCTGTGCAAAGGAGAATTGTGTTGTTGTTGCACGGCATTTCCATTCAAAGTGTTAGCCATGCTGTTTTGTAAAGAACTTAAGGCACTAGAGGTGCCATTGCCGGCGGCCGAACTTTGGCTGGCCAAATGTGAAGTCATATGTTGATGATGATGATGCGACAAATGTGATTGTGTCAAATGAGACTGGCCCAAGTTCATTAGAGGACCCAAAGCACTATAGGGTGAGGCGGCATGACCGTGCAATGCCGCCGAAGCATGATGTGGTGGCATAGTGGCATGTAGTATGCCACCTTTCATATCTGATTCCATGGTAAGCATATTGTTATTGGATTGTTAATAAGTTTGAGTTTTATGTTTGTTTGTTTGTTTGGCACTTTAAAGGTTTGCTGTTAGAGAAGTTGAAATAATATTCAATTCAATTCAGCACTTGTTTTCTTTTTAGTTAAAATATATATTTTCTTTTTGTTTTAATTTTTTTGTTACTAAGATAATGAATTAATTTTAAGACAAGTTTTCTTTGCTTATACTGGAAACCATTATTATATTTCTTTTATATTCAATCAAAATATGTTTTAAAAAATTTCACAATTTTGTATTTCGGTATTATTTAAATATTTTGCACAATTGTTTTGTTTTTTATACAACACACTTTTGGCTTTTGTTTATTTTTTATATATTATTTGTTTTTTTATTTTTAATTTCAATTTTTTTTTTTTTTTTTGTTTTAATTTGTTGTTAAGAGTTGAAAAAATTGTTTGAGGTTGCGTTAAAAGAAAAAACAAAAAATGTTTAAACTATTGACAATGATTTTCTTTAATATTTTTTTGTATCTTTTAATTTCTTTTTTGATTATATTACACAATTAAATTATTATTGTATGACTTTTTTTATTAGTTTTATTTTATTGTTTTTAACATTTGCGACGCGCTGTATACGACATGAATCGCCGAATTACAAAACACAAATGATCTTTTCATAAACGTGATTTCCCGTAAATCCCATGAAGGAAAACTTCATAGACGAAAGCTGGCTGGTGCACTCACTCACTCACTTAACGTACAACCGAACCGAACGAACACACAGCTGAAGAATTAGTTAACAACAGCAGACACACATAAGCAGCGATACGCAACTAGAACCTTTTTCTGGTATGACTGACGGACGTTTGGTTGGTTGTTTAGATGATAAACTGACTGTTTGACGAGTGCGTAAGCTGTATTTGTGCGTAGATGAGAGCGTAGCGGAGAGAATGAGTGAGCTAAATTTAAAGTTTGATAGGGATGAAATACCGTCAAACCGTTTTTACGTTACCAGTTTATTAACTGACGTTTCGTCCAAACGTGCGACTAAAAGTTTTCGCGTTATAACACGTGTATGTATAAGAAATCTTTAACACATATAAAAATTATATATTTTTAGTTTTAAAGTTTTCTTTAATAATTTGAATTCTCTTGTCTTTTTTATGAACTAAAATTCACACAAAAATTCGTTAAGCGACGCGCAAAATACCTCCACACTGCACTAGATTGAGCACCTTTCTGTTAATACACGCTTAGCTTGAAACCTGTTTGAGGTGCTTGAGCGCAGAATGAGTATACAAACGAACATACAACACACACTCATTCACTCATCTACTAAGCACTCACCAAAACACACACTCTTCGTGTAAATCGTAGTTGACGAGTTGGTTTGAGTGTGTGGTTCGTTAAATATAAACGGTACTAATAAAAAACTGTGTACAAATATCAAAAAGGTACGAAAGAGACAACTGTATGTGTTGTAAGCAATTTGCTTTTTACTCTTTTTGGTGCATTCATAGGTTAAAGTAGTATGTGTTTATGTTGTATGTGTGAGTTGTAGTTGGCCCTGGTTGTATGTTGTTGGCTCGGGAAATAAATCATTTCTTGTTTATATTTATTTAAAAGTGGGTTGGATTTTGCGCAGCTTGTAACGCTAGTTCGATACTTAGCTGCAACCAATCACATCTCGGTTAAACCGAAAGAGTATGATAATTCATAATGTTTCTTCTCTTTTCCTCTTTAAAAATTATAGAATTCAATGTAAAAACTTTAGTTAAAATATTTAATGTTGTAATGATTTGACAAAGAGAGCGATAGAGAGAAGCAAGTGGATTTTTTAAAATTAAGTTTGTAGTAAAAAAACAAATATATATTTAAGGCAATTGCCAAGGCTTTTGCTATAAATTTACGCACATTAAATATGAGAGTACGCATTATAGCAAGAGTTGTTGCCACATTTCCCCACAGAGTTAAAACTCTCAAAATTCTGTGTGCTGCTGTTAATGATGGATGTTTAAGTTTGTACAATTTAAAGCCGGCTATTAAAGCACGGAGAACTAACTATGTGTATTGATATATGCATGTATTTGAGCAAGAGAGTAAGAGCTGAAGGGGGGGGGTGTACAATGGGCCAACCAAACAGCCAGATTAGGTGGTTTTTGCCTCACCAACTGCTGCTCTATATGTTATTGGATAAAATGTAATAGAGTGAGTTTGTGTGCGAGTATAAACATTTTTATGCTAAGGAATGTGTTTATACATTAAGGTCTGTCTATCTGTATGTCGGTCGATCGGTTGTCGGTGTGGAGCTGTAGAAAACAGTGTATCGCTTTATAAATCTTGTTTGCTAGCTTGCTGTGCCAAAATGAAACAAAAACTAACGCGTCGCTACTTTTCTTCTTATTAACTTAATGGATGTGTATATTTTCTTATCATTTTGTTGTTATTGCTTTAGTTGTATAATTTTTCTTTAGCTTTTACTATATTTTCTCCGCATTTTACCAGTTTACGTGATGGGTTTTCATTTTAGCCAAGTTTTGTGTTCATGTCATATATATTTTTTTTTCTTTTTTATTTTTGTTGGTTGGTTGCTTTGCTTTATGGTATAAAAAAATGGAAAATAACAAGTTGCCACTCAAAAATTTAGCATATAAATTTAAGAAAATAAAAAAGTTATAACTTAAATATTTCTTAGGATTTATCATGAAATTCTTTGCTTAATATTGATTTTTGTTATGGAACTGCAGTAAAAATTTATTTTAAGTAATATCGGATATTAGTGGTTAATCAAAAGTAAAGTTTTTTGTAAAATTTTTGTGAACTCAACAGAAAAACTGATATTATCGAACTTATGTTCTAAGTTTTCTTGTAGTAAGAATTCAATGCTAACTTCATCGCTACTACGTTGGATTTAACAGCTTTTAAGTAATATTGCAGGAATTAGGTGACCAAACATTTTCGAAAAGAAGAATCTCGGAAGAAGAATGGTGAATCCTGTTCATCAATAGTTACTGAAAAGCTTCATGTACTAATGAAAGATAAGATAATATAAAAGACTGATATACAAGTAAAAATTTTGCTATGGAACTAAACATTTTTCACATGAACTTTTCGAAGAGAATAATTTGGGAAGAATGAAGCCTATGCGAAACAAAGAAAAGATAAGCTCTTAGACGATTTCGAAACGAAATTTTTCATTAGAATGATTGTGATGTAAGTTTGGTAATACAGGAATAGAAGTTTGTTATTTATTTCTAATGTTAACATACAACTAACAATTTGCAAGTTCGAAATCAACAAACAAATGTAAAAGTTCAAAGTTGATCAATAAAAGATTCCCAATTACTACTTAACTGCAGATACTCCAAGAGAAATATGGATGCATCTTTTACAAAGCCATGACATTGCAGCTTTTTATCATACATATATAAAGATAAAGCTAAATTTTAAACATTTTGAACTTCATTGTGTTTCTTGCTGAAAGTCTTTTATAGGTGATTTATTTGTATATGAAATAGCTGCGTATTTTATTCCATTATGTAAGTAAGTATAAGCATAACAAAAATCCTACAATTCATTTTGGGATAATGTGATGTACATAAAAATGACACTTAAAAGGTAAATTTTAATTTTGATTAAATCTATTTTACGATAAATAGTGGGGTATAATACATTCGACCAGATCCAGACTTACTTGTGTATTAAAGATTATTAAAAAAAAAATTGACATAAAGTTTACAAAATGTCTGTTTTTTTAATATAAATTTCTTACCCTCTGTTTTTATCTTAGTATATGTATTTGAATTTGACAGTTTTTCTATTAATAAAATTTCTATTTCACAGGAAAAATTTAGTTTTGACAAAAAGACGTCAACAGAAAACTTCCTTTTTTTTTTGGTATAATAAACCCAAAGACCCCTCCAGTCAGTCAGTGGCACAAAATGTTTCAGACTTTTTTTTATACAACTCAGACAGACGACACTCATTAGAATGGAACATGTCGAGGAAGATAGAAGAGAGAAAGAGAACAAATACTAATGTTGATGTCACACAATGGAATACAACAAAACATTGCTGCTGCTGACTTATGTCATATTATAGTCGTCGTTGTTGTTGTTATATTTGATGCTGCTGATATTTTCTGCCATTGATGGTAGTAGTATGTTGTTACTGCTACTATGTATTATTATTGTTATTATTATTGGGAGCACAAAACAACAGCAAAAACAACAAATAGAATCGTTAATGCTGAAAACGTCAGTCAGTCGCAGTCTCAGTCTTCCTGGATAACAAAACAGGCTCTTTGGTTTGTTTGTTTGTTTGGATGGATGGTTGGGCTGACTGACTGGCTGGTTGGCTGGCAGAATGTTAGTACAATGCGAAAAATAAGCGAGTAGTTAACAAGTGACTGAATGAATAACTGAGTAAATGAATGAAAGAATGAATGGATGAATAAATGAATGAATGAATGAGCTAGAGCAAACGAATGAACAAAACAAACAAAGTTGTACAAATCCTCGATTGAAAAGAAACAAAGTCAAGGTCATTGCAAAGAGTTTAATTGTTCGTTGGTACAACAATACACTCATGCAGTAACAACACAAAAATAAAAACGCCAACAATAACAACATCAACAACACAAAAACCCAACATCATCATCCACAATATCATAAAAAAAACATTGAAATAAACAACTCGAAACCAAATAAAAAGTAAAATAATAAAAAAATAACACACAAAAATTGCTTTTTAATTCAAACATACATACACATAAAGAGTCATACACACACACTCTAAAAAACCATAAACATTTAACGCCATTTTTTTTTTATTTTTTTGAAAAACGGAAAATACAACTCTGTTATTAACCAAAAAATGCGAATAAATTCAGAAAACAAAATGAAAAATAATACTGAAAACAAGTGAATGAGTAGCAAAATAAATAAAAGACACTAAAATAGCAAAAGTGTACTCAGAGTTATATATATATTTTTTTTTTTGTTATGTCTCAATGAAATGTTGCTGGAAAATGCATTACAATACGTTAGTAACAATAACAATTTTCGCCAACACCATACAAATGTTGTAAAAACAAAATAAATTTTTAACAAATATCCACCAAAGTCTACAACAAGTGTACAAATGTTTTCTTTTTTCTGTTTGTATCTTATAGTTGTAACCATTGTAAATAATTGTATACAAAAGCAGCCCATATAACGGTCGTAGACTTAGACGCCGCTCTAGAAACCAGAAACCAAACAAAGAGCCAAAATTATTTAAATACCAACAAATATTAAACAACTATATTTTTACTCTATTTATAGTTAACACCAGCAACAACAACAACAACTAAATGTTCTTTGTTTTTGTTGCCACTTATTAAAACCAACAAACTAACAACTACAGAAACAAGTAAAATAATACCAAAAAAAAAGCAATAACAAATCATAGTAAAATTGTAAGTGTTATAAAAACAAAAAAAGACTAAAATTAAATGAAAACGAAATTCAATTCAAACTCAGTTAGTATGTAAATGTATATGAATGTATGTGTTATAAAAACAATTACAATGAGAAAAATTCATTGTCGTATGAGCAATAAATATCTTGAAGTATTTTATCAAAATGAATCCAGTCATTTTATATAACGGGTTTTGTTTTTGATTAATTGGTTCTTAATTTATTTGTTTGGGAAAGGAAGAAAGAAGTTGTTTAAATACGTTCGAATTTGCAAAATATTTTTAAAATTACTAGCACTTATTTGAATGCTAAAAGAAGGGAATTGGGAAGTTCTATTAGATTATTTAGAATACAACTATGGGACATTACAGAAAGGCTTACTAAAGAAGGTAAACAAGAATCAGCTGATGAATCTTAAAGAAGGAGTTAATCACATCTTTTAGTAGGTATGTATTGGAGAGACCTATAAACTGCTGGTTAATACTAGGGTACATTCGATAATTGTATTATTTAAAGTTGTAACTCAATCGGTTGTAACTTAATCGGTTAATTGCAAATTATTCTATTAAGAGAACAAAAGAGTATTCTTTAAAACATATTAAGAGCAATTTTATTTATTATTACATGCTTTTTTTCGGTAAAAGTGAATTAATTTATACCGAAAGTGTTCACGTTTTTGATTGTTTCTTGTAATAAAATTATCGAGTAATCAAATTAAAATTTAAGTAATCAAGAAAGGTGTTTTTCAATTAGTATATTTAGTTTCATAATTTGAAGCATATAGTTACTAAAAAATATAAATTTATCCGGTTAAAAATCATCTTTCCATTATTACAGCCATAGGTTAGCTAAAAGTGATCGATAAGCTAAAGGACAGATCATCCAACTTTTAACGTTTAGCGGACGGATGAACCCTACTTTATAAATGAAGAGATGTCATATATATATTTCTATATATTTAATAATATTTGTATTTTCCCTATTTTTAAAATGTTAAAACAAATTCGATATATTCCGAAGCAGTTGAAATTAATATTTGCTAACTCACTTTCTGTAAATTGTAAGCGAGAAACTTTTTCGAATCAGCTTCTGCCCTGTTTTACTCTCATAATATTATCAAGTTTATAGAGACTCGATTCTATAGACTAAATAATGCTTCTTAAGGGAAACTCGCTATAAAAATCATATCAGTTAGAATGAAGCTTTGCTGCATCCCCTTACTCCTTTAAACTTGTATTTTATATGGTGAGTTCTCATTTGAAAGCATTATTTAAGTAAGAAAAAAAGACGAATAAAACACATCTTAAGCTAACAGAAATTAATCGATTAGCCGGTTAACAGAAAATCGATTGGAAAGCCTAGTTGATACTCTAAGAGATAAATTTTTTTGTTTTGCTTCTGTACTTGTTTTCATACAATAGTCATTTTTTTATAAAACCGACATCAAAAATGATTACAGGTATATTTGGCTTGTTGTTCTGCATGTAACATGTCGAAATATGTATCTAAGATCTTACATATGTTTATTCTGAATCTTGGTAAGATTTTTAGTGGTTCTAGTTATTTCCTGTGTTGAAAGAAGAATAATGCCACAACGTTTGCATTCTATTAAAAATGGGATATATCGTGTTATAAACAAAAATGTTTTGAACTACAAACTAGTTATCAGGGTGTAACTTCGTAGAGTAATAACATGTTTCCTTACTCATACACACACACACCCCCTTTAAAGATCAATTTCAAAATATTCATAAATTGTGATCTGATTGTGATAATAAACATTCAAAACGATTAAAAGCTTTCTTGTTAATAATAATTTATATTATTTGAAAAATTTTTATTGCTTCTTTGTCACATTTTATTAATTTTAATTTGCTAAAACAAAGATTCAATATTTTTTAATAATTTTTTTGACACTAATGTTGTCATATATTTTATAAAATCGACATTTGACAAATGTTAATTATCTTGCAATTCGAGTTATTTTAAAATAACAAAAATTCCATAATTGGCTTAAGGAAAAAATGAAGACATAAATAAAGAAGTTATAAAAACAAATGAATAGTTAATTTATGTATGGTTTATTAATTTTCAAATTGTTTTAAAATATTTATAATACTAGAGATAACATTAATAAGTCTATTGAAAATTACTTATATTATAATATATGAAAATATTAATTTCTTTTATTTTTTTATATTAAATTTATAGTGAAATAAAAATCTAACAGTTTTTAATTTCCGTCATCAACTAAATGTGATGAGAAGGTCAAATGTTGTTGGAAATAGGACAAATAATGCTCCCATTTAGGTTAGAGAGATAAAAAATAAAAATTAGATACGAGAATAATGATTATATCCAAGAATAATGCATCATAGTCTAAAGACGAATAAATAAATGTTTGAATTTTAAATAGCTCATCTCCAATTACATCTAATCTTTTAAAATTTCTGCAAACTATTCTTAACAATTAGCTTCGTTTGACACCTTCTAAACTAAACGAGATGAACAATTTTTTGTAGATCTCAATGAGTAAATTTTTCTCACATTAATTTCTTTAAAATATGTTTAGATATAAAGCCGATTTACAAACTTAATACACAAATCTAAAATATAACTTTATGGACGGTGTGCCGTGGAAATATTCATCTGATATTGCTGACGCTTGAAAATTTAAAACTTAATGTTTAAAACTCCACAACCAACCAATAAACATATCTAGAAACCATCTTGCTATTACGTTTCCGTTGTTATTACGTTCTTTTATGTCTGTCCAAAAGCAAAAAGGGCTTTTACATCCGATGCGAGATTTTCTTTCTTCTTCTGTCGGAATATTTCTGGAAATTGAGAATGTCTACTGTTAACGTTCTTTTTTGGCCTAAATTCTACACTGTGTTGCCAAAACTGTAGCTGTCTATACAAATTTTCTGCGTATACATGTTTTACCTCCGATCTGTCTAGTATTTCATACTAAAAATTTTAGATCTTATAAATCAATAACTTCTTTTCATTCATTAATAAATTGTAATCAAGGAACTTGTATCTATGTTTTTTTAATCAATGCAAATGGGGATGGAGAGCAACTTGGTGCATCCTTTTTCAATCAATTAAAACTTCTGAAATGTATACAAATTCTTAAAATAATATTTTGAAACTGATAATTTTATTATTCTTAGTTATTATTATTTCTAGTTCATACTAATACTTAAAAAATAAATCAGTCAAAGTCCAGTTTTTTTAAAAAATGGTCGGAAAGTTGATATCTCAAATAAATATAGATTTGCAAAAATCTTAAAACATCTCATCAGAAATCATCAAAAATCTTAAAACATCTCATCAGCAGATTGACTGGTAACATTTCAGTTGCTAAATAAAGTTTGCAACTTATGCACATTGATACCCAATTTTAATAAAACTTGACATCCTTGAGGATTTTACTAAGTTAAAAGAATAATGATTTTAAATCGCATTTAACTGCTATGATCACAATAATCTAAAAAGTTTATGATATTTCAAAAAGTCTAAAGAAATATGGGCTAAATGCTAGATTCAGGATTAAAACGTTATAAAATGTAGTCGGAAATATACATATGTATAATTCAAGGGTCCTGGCATAACACTAATTCGTTTGTGTTCAAATTCTATCCAAAATTTTCTTTTTTAAATATTATCATTATTTTGTAAAAGAAACTAGAATTTTAACAATCTTTAAATTCTATATAGTTCCAAATTTCTTCAAATGTATATTCTGTTAATAATTTATGTAATTACAATATGTAAATAAATTACAAAACTTTAAATTGAATTTTTGGCAAGTCTAAAATTAATTTGAACTTAAATTCTAGAAAAATAAATAAAATAATCTCTGGAATATTTAAATTTTACCCTATAACACTCAAAACTTAATAAACATAATTTAATTTACATAAAAATAACATTTTTCTTTTCTTTTTTTTTGTATTTAAAACTTCAAAGACAGACAGAAAATTTGGTTATACATTTTTACAATTTGAAGTGAAAATGTCTGAAGTACTTAGTAGAGGAAACATATGTGGGGATAATAATACAACAATTTTCATATATACGAATTCATATGTGTGTATGAATACATATACTAATGTATTAGTATAATATATGATACATTGGTATATGTAAAATATATTTTGACCTACATTTAATATATTTTACACAATTTTTGGTGTTTCTTTTTTCCTATTGAAATGAAAATACTAGAATAAATAAATATTTTTTCATTATTATTATTATTATTTTATACCAACACAAAACATTGAGAATTGTTAAATCATGAACTAGAGAATATTGCTAAAAGTATATGTTTGTAGGTTTGATTGTGTTATGTAGATGAATTTTGTGTAGGTATATATGTATGTATATAAGAATAATTGCATTAATATATACTACATTCCAAAAGTGAGCCAAACATGAATAACTGAAAGAATGACTGAATGAATGAATGAATGATGAATACCTTCACCCAACCATCACCACCACAATCGTCGTCATCATCATCATCAACAACAACATAATACAATGGCCAACAACAACAATAATAACAAAAACAGCAATAGAAATAGCAACAATAATAATAGTATGTATAAATTTATAAAAAAAAACAAACAAACAAAATAAAGGAAAAAAAAAACATTTATACATACATGAGAATATTTGTATATCTGTTAGAATGTTTGTATGTATGTGTTTGTGCAACAATTGGAAAATGAAAAGGAAAGAGTGTCATTGAACTTTAAGTTGCCGATGTTATTGTTGCTGTTGGTTTTTCTGTGATTTTTTTCAAAATAAAAGCTACAACAATAGCGAAAAAAAAATAAAATTGTAAAAACATTTCAACAACAAAATATTTTGTATTGAATACAATTTAAAGGGAATCGCCTCTTTGCCAGCTATTCAACTAACCAACCAGCCAACCAGCCAGACAGAAATCGACAATGAATTAATGCTCTTAAATAAATAACAATAATTATTTATTTTCTTAGTTGTAGTTGTATAATTTGCTAAATGATTTTGAAATTAACAATATAATAATAATGTAGAAATTATAAGTTATAAGTTTCAGTTAGTGGGAGATATATTTAAATTTTTAGGCCTGTATTACTCTTTAGTACTGTGTTTTGAGTTAAATTAGGGAAACAAAAGAATTGTTTTTATTAACTCACAGCCATGATAAAATGTTGATTTATTTTTCAAATACAAATCTTTAAGGTGTAAAGAAGGAAATTTGATAGATTTACATCTCTTAAACTAATAAAACAAAATTACTTTTTTTATTCAGCCCAAAATAAAATGTAAATTTGGCAACTTTGGTGGTAAAGGGAACAAAAAAGACACCATGTAACCTTGTTACCAATAAAAAACAAATAAGGTTAAATAGCATTTGTAACTTAGATGAAGAAAAACAGCAATAATTTCCATAAATTTTGGAAAGTTTTAGAAAAATTAAAATAAAACACTGGAAGAATTCTCCATTCTAAATGACGATTTTTCTTAATAGTTAAAATTAAAGAAAAAAAAATTATCTAAAAATAAATTTTTACATAGCGGGAAAAAAAACTTATAAAACTTTAAAAAATTTCATTTAATTTTGAACGCCATTTTATTTTCAAAATCTTGCAGCTAACAAACTTGCTTCTCATTTCAAGCACTTGCACGTATCTATATTAGTACACACATAATATTCACATACATACTAAATACATATGATGAGTATGATAATATTTTTAAATTGTCAATGAGTACAAGTACACACATGTAGTAGTTGTATATTTAATTTTATGAGTATATATATATTGTGCTATAATTTTTTTTTCCTTCATATAGATATAGTATAATCTAAAAGAACATGGAAATCAGAAAAATTCCAACAAGAACTATAAACTACAACAAATTTGTATTACTAAGTAAAATACTTGCTAACTAAGTTTAAGTAGGTACCTACAGAATTCTATATTCGTATATAAGTATTTAAGATTTGTTTGCATAGTAATTTTAATGCCTGATATTTAACAAAAAGAAAAAAAAAAAAACATGTCTTATGACAGTCAGTTTTTTAATATATGAAAATAGTACTCGTGACTTTAAATGACAATCGCCATACTTAAAGCGGATATACTCAATTAGAGTAAATGAAAGAAATGTAGGAAAAAAGAACAGAGACTTTTGCGGTAATTTATATCTTAAATGAAAGAAAAGAAAAAAACGCGTATTACTGCTAATATAACAGCAGAATAAATAACAACATTAAATTGTACTAATATGTGTACTTACTTTCATCAACAGCACCCCATGTTCTTTAGTTAAATGTTGTGAAAGTATAGTATGCAACAAAAATAAATAAAATGAACTAATTAAAACTCAATTTATACCTAGTTCAATTCTAGTTCAGTTCAAGTTCAGCTCTAGTTTA
>JACGTJ010014100.1:0-11562 GCA_014858695.1 Chrysomya rufifacies | reverse complement strand
TTTTTTTTTTTTTTTTTTTTTTTTTTTTTGAAAAATTTCTCAAAATTTTTTTTAAATAAAATTTACAAAAATTTTGCAAATTTGGGAAGAATTTTTTTTTAAATATTCGATAGATAACTAGCATTTCAATCGAAATTTTATCAAATATTCTTATATTTTTATTATGCTTAATTTTCGAAATGGGCATATACAAAACAGATATTTTAGATCACGAGGGAAAAAGTTTAAATTAAACTTCACTTAAAATACATCTTTATATCAACAAATATTCATTTTTTTTTTTCAAACACATTACTAACCCTGAACTTTTTGACTTCATTTCATTTCAAAATTATATTATTAGTTAAATTCCCATAAAATGAAAAGAAAAATCTACCCCCTACACTATAAACGATAATTCTATAACTAATTGTTATATGCAATAATATGAACATTTAAACTTCATTTCCGTTAGCCTTGATCTCTAATTACAACTACTTAATGAATAGCTCCCAACAACTACAACAATGAAATATGGAGAGAAAAAAGAAATACAAAATAAAAACTTAACAATAACTTAGATTAAATTTGTGTGAGAGTCTTTTTACTTTTCATAATTGAACAAAGAAAAATTTACAAATAATATTATGGATTCCGAACAAATACTATAAAATATTAAAGTTTATTTAGCAAACATCCTTTTGTAAAATGTAAATAGATAATAAATACAAAGAACAGCAACAACAACAACAACATTAACATTATATTGATGCCATTCAAGGCCGTATTTTATAGTTACATTTAAAGTAGACACATAGAGAAAAAAAAGCACGCAACACAAAAAAAAAACGAGATACAAGTCAAAATGCAAACAGTAAAATAGGATGCTTAACTAAATATTACAATATAAACTAAAATACTCATACGTACGTACGTACGCACATACATACACTCATACTTAAACAAAAATTATATTTATTAGCAAAAACAAACAAGCAAATATAAAATTAACAGCAACAACAATTGATGAAGCAAGTTATTCTCGGAAACTGAAACCAAGGCCAACTGCATATTACTAGTTGTTAGGTTCAAAACAAAATGCATATAGAAAATATAGAAAAAAAAATAAACAAAAACAACAACAACAACATCTCCTAGTATCATTGTGCCTGTTGTCTACTAAAAATTGTATTTATATTGGAGTCAACATTTATTCATACATTTAATCTACGTCTTACTTCAACATTTATTGCTATAAACACACACAAACGCACACTTATACACTTGGTAGCTATTCTTACCAACACTTTGAAAAATAAAAACTTCAAAAGCAAAATCATTCAAAGCACACATTTTATAAAAAAAAAAACAAAAAAAAATAATAAACGAATCAAAAAAAATGCACATTTAATAAAATGCATACAAACTTAAGTGGACAACCATATAATAATGGACGTATGGACAGACAAATTTACTAAACATTTCATACTAGAGGGATAGCCAAAAGAACGACAGTGCGGACGGACTCATGAATTTTGTGTTGTATTTTATATTTTAGGAGTAGAATATAAAAAAAATACATACAACAAACTTTGTCTACATAGATATTGTGTATTTGCTTTAATGCATTTATTTGCACAACTTTACTTTTGCACTATGGCTTCAAAATTAACAACGCAAGATGTTAAAGTCTCCAAAACTCTAACTGTAAGTTTAAGCTTAACTATCAGTTATATACGTTAAATTTGTTCGTAATAACTAGAAGTTATTCAAATTTGGGTAACCTCAATATAGTTTAACTTATTATTTTATAAGTTTATTTTAAGTTTAAACTGTATTTAGATTTGTCAGTTTAATCCCAGTTAAAGTTATATTTAAGTTCTTTAAAAAAACAAAAGGTTATGGTTTAAAACCTTCTTCATTAGGTTAAACTTAAATTAACTTAAAATTTGCATTCATTTCATTCATTTGACTTAAGTTTTGATTATTTAGTTAAGTTTCATTTCAGTTAAGTTTAAAGCTATTTTAATGTTTTCATTATAAGTTTAGATAACTTAGTTGTAATTTTTAAGTTTAACACTAGATTTAATAAAATTTATCTTTACCAGTTTAATCTTTATTGTTTGGTTTAAATCTGAAGTTTAAACTTTGGTTTAAATCGCAAGTTTAAACTACAGTTAGCTACCTAACTTATATTATTTCCGTTATTCTTAAGCATCATTATTTGTCCAATTTTCTATTTTTTAATCTGAGTTTTTATTTAGTCGTATATTTTAAACGAGTTCTCTTCTTAAAGTTATTTCATCAAAACAATAACCGGAAGTTAAACCCTTATCCTTAGTTCCGTATGTCACATATGTTTTAATAAACTTGAGTTAGTACCTAAGATAAACATAATAAGCTTTATATTAAAACCAAGTTTTTTTACTTTAAAGTTAAACTTGAGTTAACTAAAAGTTATTTTAAGTAAGAAAAACTCTCAGTCACAGCGAAATTAAGATTTTTGAAATGATTAAGTAAATGACTAAAAATCAGCAATGCTTTACCAGAGACAGTATAAAGATGAATCCTATGCATATAATGTTTCGTGGTAACCCATAGTGCATTTTAAAACATCTATCCCTGAAGTTGTGGAAAATTTTTGCACAATATTTTTTTTTCAAAATAGTATCGACAAATAAGTAGCGATAATTCCCAACCCATATTTTTCTGTTATTATTAAGTATTGTAGTTGTTGTTGTTTTTGCTGGTATTAATCTGTTATTTGTTTGTTGTTTTATTTCTATGTAGGTTGAATTTTCATATTCGTTGATTTTTTTTTATATTTTTATTATTATAAATTTAGTATTACACACTTGGTTAACTGTCAGACGTAATGACAGCTAGACAGACTAATGTAACTGAATCACTGACTGACTGACTGACTTGACTAAGAGCCTATCAGGCAAATAAAGTTCCATATAAATATTTATGTATGCATCATGCATGCTCCACTTTTACATTTTTTTTTTGTTCAAGAAGAATGAACCACAAGTTAAATGCAAAAACAACAAAAAAAAAAATAATAAAGGAAAAAATAAACTAGACAAATGCACATTGATGAAGAAGTTTAAAAACAAACAAAAAAAATATGAATACATATATAGATATGTATGTATTAAAAGTTAAAGTGGATTTTCCGTTGCAATTTTACTCTTTATTTTCTGGATTTAGATTTTGAAGGCGCCTTCTTTTTTTGTAATATGAGTTTTGAACGTAATAAAAATAGTGGCAGCAACATACATTTTTTTTTTAATTTTCTTGGTGCTTGATTTTTTTTTTTTTTTGTGTTTTGTCTCAATTTCAGTTTTCCAAGCATTTTATGTCAGTCAGTCAGTTGGTCATGAATGTTATAATACCAAACATACATACATATATACCTATTACATATACAACTTAATTACATATATACATATATATGTAAGTATTTATTTTTATATGTAATTATTCAATTTGTAATATTACCTCTTTTTACTTTTATTTGTATGTGTGTTTGTATATATTATGTTTTCATGTAACATTATTGTGCTTTTTTTATTTATTTTATTAAAAACATTTAAATATGCTGGTGTTAATTTGTTAATGATTAAATAATGACAGACAATTTAGTTTAAATGTTTGTATATCATCATTATGTTTTGTTTAGCTTATTGTTTTTTTTTCAATTTTTTCTTTAGAGTGTATGGTAACACCTACTTAGTTGTAGTTGTTGTCGTTGTTATTATTATAGTGATTACAACTAGTCGTGGCTTATAAAATAGTTATAGACTCAATTTACATGACTTTGGTACAACAATTTTAAACTTGACCCTGATAATGGAAAACAAAAGGCATGCGTTTCGTTTTACATGAGCCATGATTGTAAGGCAAATATAATTTGATTTTGAGTAAAAAGAGTTAATTATGTGTTATACGCATTGTTTTGGAAAAATCTAAATAGAGAATGCAATAATAATAATAATATTTGTTTAATATTTACTAATAGATTTAAACAAGTATAACAGTTATATAAGTGTTATAATTAGTGTTATATTAACACTCTTATATATGTAGAGATAAAATAGATTAATCATTTAAAATTAAACCTACACTTACAATGTACTTTCAACTGTTATACTAACTGTTTAATACAAAAACAGTATTTTAGGAACTTCTTTTATTAAACAGAAATAAGTAAAATATATTAACTGTCATATCTGTTATACAACAAATTTGTTACTAAATTACCAGGCCTTCAATTGTTAATGTAACTGTTATATGACATGTTATATGAAATGTATGTTAATGTTATAGCTTAAAAAATGCTATAAATTGTAATATAAGTTTGATTAAGTGTAATAAAAACTTAACTCAAAGTGTTATACAAACTTTTCTCAATACCTAATAGTTTCTATTCTAGATGAAAAATGTACAAATAAAAGTTATATAACTGTTATATAAACACATATATAACTGTTATATTTGTATTACTAAAAAATATTAGAAACAATATTTGTGTAAATGTGTTATAACAGTTTTTCAAATTTGAGAAAGCAAATTTTTAACTGTTATACAAACTGTTCTATTTTTAAAGACGACTTAATAAACTTTCAAAATCATAAAATAAGGTGCTATAATGGTTGGAAAAGTATTAGAAAAGAACTGTTATAAATATTATAAGTGTTATACAAACTGTTATATACAGGAAAAAATTATTTAGAAATCAAAAATATTATTTAAAAATCAATCATATAATAAAGATAACATTAGAAAAACCATAAAAATAATTCTTATAACTGTTATACAAATTATTATATTTGTTATAACAACTTAATTAGCTATTACTACCATAAAACAAATTGCTATGCTAATGAATAAAGTGTTATAAAAGCTGTTGTAATTGTTATAACTGTTATACAAACTGTTATATTTTAAAAATTAAATAAAAAAAAACGCAAAACTAGTTTTTTATTTTAAAAAGGATTGTTTTTGTTAAATTTTGTTTATTTCCTTGATATTTAGTCTCTTATTTTTTTCTTATTTAAACAATATTTTATAAAATTTATCACTTTTTAGAGGCTTTCAACTTTATATGTGTTCTTTTATTAATAATTCGTTTTGTTGTTATATTTGTAATGATAACCTTACAACATTTGCGTAATAAAATAATTTATATTATATATATAAACATATTTCATTTATAACCTTAACGACATCAATAGCATGCAAATTTTTTAAATCAACAACGAAAAAAAAACAAAAATTATATTTAAACTTCCTATGAACTAAATTGTTTCCCCCACACACATATTAATGGTAATATATTTTTATTTATTTTTTATTATGAGTTTGTAAGCCTAAAAACAAAAATTGCATTGACTGGCCAATCAAAAAATTAAAAAAAAAAAAAAAAACAAATAATGACAATGCCAACCACCTCACAATAAATATACACAATGTATTTATATTGAAGATCATTAACATTAAGATCAATTAAAAAAAATGACTAAAATTAAACAACAAAATAAAATTTACAAAGTTACTTAAAAAAATATATATAAAACAAATAATTTTGATTATTGTTATTTCACAACAACAATTGTTATTTGCAATGCAGTTTGTTTTTGTATTTTGCAATTTAGGAAGGCACAGTTAGAGAGTAGTCACACTATATTCCTACTCTACTGCTCTAAGTTTATAATACTGAAACACATGCCAGCAAAATATTATTTAGTTTAGGCAGAGGATCTGCTGAGGGGAGGTGGGGGATTTTGGTGGTAGTGGTGGTGGTGGTGGTGTTGGTAGAGGGACAGTAATATGTATGATTATAAATGCTAAATTTGTTTTGTTTTGTTGTTTATCTAATAACCTTGTGAAATGTTATTAAACTTCAGTTTCTTAACCTTTTTGTATATGTATGTATATATTTTTTTAGCTATATCTGTGTGTAAGTGTGAAATGCGAAAAAATAAACCAGCTAATAATATAGAAATATAAAAAAAAAAAACTGACAAACCTACATACAACAAATACATATTATAGTTATTCTATATGACTGAATTATAAATATATATGTATGTATGTACGTATAAACATTTGTACGATCTTATTTATTTAGTAACTGCAGCATTGTATTTGTATGTGAGAACATGCAAAATAAATATACACAAAACCAAATAAGAAATACTCACAATATTACGAGTAAATAATATGAAAAATATTCATACATACATGTTGCTGCAACAGAATATTGTACAACAAATATTAATTGTTTATTACTAGACATAGGATTTTTATAAATTATATTAAATTGAAGATAAATGCGATTGTTGTTATGTTTATGAATATTACCAATAAATACTTCAAATATTTTATAGTTAAAAGAAAAGTATATTTCTCAGATTGTGAAATAGAAGTAGTTAAACAGCTTAAATTATTATCTTTTGAAAAAAAGCTTTAAATTCTTTATGGGGATAAAGAAATGTTAGATAATGAGCTTTTAAAGTTCTAGCTAAGAATTAAGAGAGCTTAAAGCTTTTACTAACTAAAACCTAAAGTTTTACGTAGACTTTATAAAATAAAGAATAAAACTTCTATCTATTAGAGTTTGTTTAAATAAAGCTTTTAAACATTTAACAATAAGATAATAGAACTTAAAGTTTCGGTTACATCCTAAAGTTTTTCTATTGATAAATAGAGTTTGGAAACTATAGATCTTTTATAGAGAGAAGAAGAGTTTAATAATCAGTAATGAAATACTGAAATTTTAAGGTTCCCCGTATCTAATAATTGAAGCTTTCAACTGTTATAAATATCAAACTCTATTAGTTTAGTAATGTTCCAAAATACTATCTATTACGCCTACTTTAATAAAGAGCTTGTAAATGATTGGCAATGAAATAATAGAGCTTTAAGCTTCCATTAACTAAAAACAAAAGTTTTAAGCTGCTATACTAAAGTTTAATAACAAAATTTTTTCTATTTAATAATAGAATTTAAATCTTTTTGCATTTATATAAGAGAGCTTTATATTGAATAATAGAGCTTTAAATTTCTATCCAAATATCAAAGCTTTAAGCTTTTATCAATAACATAATAGGAATTTAACAAACTTTTAAGTAAAGACACAAAAAATAAGAAGCCTATTTGTAAAACCTTTTCTCTACTTGATCAATTAAGTGTTTAAACATTAAAAGAGTTGAAATATTATTAAAGATTTCTTACAAGCTTCTCTTAAGCTTTTAGCAGGCTAGAAGATTTCATAGTAGCTTTCTATAGAGGAGTTGTTGCATTTAAAGTATTAAGTTTAAATAATTTTATAAATTTCTTTAAATTTATTAAATTTTATTGCTGGATTACTGCTATAGCAATACCAGTTAGTCTTAAATGACATTAATTTGCAATAGTACTATAATTTTGTTTATTAAATTAAAACAACAAATATTTAATATGCATTACCAGTTTTATTTGCGTTATTTATTTTAATTATAGTTCAAAAAATGAAACAAAAAGTTTTAAGAAACTGCGTCGTTAAAATGCATTTTATAGAGGACAATGTTTGCATTTATTATAGATTTTTTTTAATTTTAATTTAAATTAATAGAAAATTCAAAAAGCTCACAAAAAAAAAAAATAATTTTACTTTAGCACATTTTTCGTTTTAACTGAAAGTTAGATCTTAACATATCTTTTAGTAAAACTTAAAAGCTTCAGTGTTTAAACTTAAGGTAAGCTTTAAAGCTACTTAAATAACATTCATATTTCAAAAACTTTTAGAAGCTTTATTATAAAAGCTTTTTAGGTAGTAACTTTTCCATTATAAATGAAAGTTAGGCCTTAACATCTCTTTTATTAAAACTTAAAAGCTTCAGTGTTTAAACTTAGGGTAAACTATAAGGCTATTTAAATAACATAATTCAAAAAATTTTAGATGCTTTGTAATAAAAGCTTTTTAGCTAACAATACTGTTTTGTGTATATTTTTTTATTTTTAAAAAGCTATATAAGAAAAACCATTGTTTTCATTGCAATTAACTTCTTTTAATCTTTCTAAAATGCTTAAAAGCTTTTTAAATTAAAACAATTTTAAGGAATTTTTCAATTTTTTAATCAATATCTCGAAAAAAATGTTTCATTTTGAGTGAAAGTTAGCTTTGAACATTTCCTTAATTAAAACTTAAAAGCTTCAGTGTTTAAGCTTTAAATAAACTTTAAAGCTGCTTACTTAAAAAAAACATTTATATTTCAAAAGCTTTTAGAAGCTTTATAGCACAAATTCTTTAGTTAACAATACTATTTTTTATATAATTTTCTTTTTATTTTTCAAAATCTTCATCAAAATCCCTGGTTTTCATTTATTTTCAATTTGCATTTTTTAATCTTTATAAAAAGCTTAAAAGCTTTTCAAATTAGAACGATTTGAATGAATTATTTTTTTAATCATTATTAATTCTTTGACATTGCATTATCTTTTAACAAAAAAAACTTTTTGGAAAAACCATTTAAATTATACATATATTTAAATATATTTGCAGCAGAAACAACAAAAACAAACATTCTACGTTGACAAATTTTAAATAAAATTTGCAAACTTTCATTAGTCAAAAACAACAACTTTGGCAAATACAAATAAAAATTAACACAAATTTTGAAATTCCCTAGAAAACAAAATCAATATTGAAATAAATTTAATTTAAATAAGAAAAAAATCAACAAATAACTAAGAATTTAATGTAATGTAAAGTAGATACTCAGGCGATATAAACAGATAAATTTAAAAAAAGAAGAACGCAATTTTTATTAAACCCCCTTTGCCGGGGGGAGTGGGGGTAAGTTGGAATTTAACACTGAAAAAAAATTTGCTTAGCTAAATATTAAACAATCTATACACATGCTTACAAAAGATAAAAAACAAAAACAAATGTGCAAGAATTTAAAAGTTTATACTTTTTTTTGAGGGAAAAAGTCAATGTACGGAAGGAAGTAATGTAAAATTTTTTTTAAATATTTGATAAAAAAAAACGCCAAAGTTTTTGTTAATTTTATGTTTTTTATTTTTAAATTCTTCAAAAAAATATATTTTTTTTTTTTAGATATTTTAACTTTTGTTTTTTTTTCAATTAAAATTTTTTTTATTTGGTAGCAAAAATCAAACGTGAAAGAAAAAAAAAACATACTGAAACTTATCATGATACAAACAAAAATACGCGTTGTATGCAATGAGAGTAAGACAAGAGAGTATACATATGTATGTATATACATACAAATATGAGTACCGCCTCATGAGGGTTCAATGACCCTACAAATGATCGTGAATAACCCCACACGAAAAAATATTAAATACAACCAATCAACAAACAATACACATGATTTATTTATACGTCGTTTTTTTCAACACTCTTTTTCAAGAATCACCAAACCAATTTTTTTTTTTGTTATAAAGTTTACTCCAGGGTTATTTTCAGTCTAAGGGGAGAATATTCAGGTTTTTGAGATCTTTTGTGGAAAAGAGACCGACATGAGGTAACCGTGATTGCTTTTTGCAAAAAAAAAAAAAATAAAAGTTGATAATTTAAAACATTAAATAATCAAATATCTAATGTTGTACAAAACAATAATCAAAAGTTTCAAAGGTTTTTTTATACCCTAAACTTATAGTGAGAGGGTATATATAAGTTTGTCAATCCGTTTGTAATTTCTACTTTTTGAATCTGAGATCCCATAAAGTATATATATTTTGAATCGTAGATACCAGAAACGAACGAAATGGGCATATCTCTCCATCCCTCCATCTGTTGGTTTATCGTTTATGAAGGCCCTCAACCATAAAGCTATACAATATGTATATCAAGTCATTCCTTAGGGTCGGGAGAATCTTGCTATATAAATTCAGCAGAATTCATTCATAAGTGGCCCAGATATCTTGAAAAAAAAACGTTATTTGTGAATATTTTTCAATATTTCGACTATTTCTATACGCACTACATACAGACTTGGACCCTCCATAAATCGATAGTATGATTTTTTTTTAAATATTTTAAATCGGTTAATAAATAGCTGAGATATTGTCAAAAAAAACTATAAAACTTTATTTTATTAATAATTGTTGTTGTTTTTGTTTTGCTAATAAAAACCACACAAACAAACACCCTACATTATCGTAAATTTTTGTTTTAGATTTATAAAGCCGTTAGAAAAGATAGAAAATTTTATTGATTTTTGGAGAATTTTTCGGGGCAACATTTTATTGAATTTGAACATCTGAAACGAGAAACGGAATAGGCTATTTTTGGAGGATTTTTAGGCAACTTAAGTCAAGGGTATATAAGATTCAGCATAACCGAATTTAGTGTTCTTACTTGTTTTTTCCTTTTTTTTAATTCAAAATGAATAATAATCAAATGAATAATAATCAAACGTCAAGCCAAAACTCCCACTTTATAAAAACTAGTATTTAAGCATTTGAAAGTATTAGCAACTATTAAAGCTTTTTAAATAGAATTTTAAAAAATTTCCAAATTTTTGCAGTTCTTGTATAATAGAAAATTAAAGAAAAAAAAATTAATTTAATTTTCAATTTCCGGTTTTTTTTGCTTAATTTTTGTACAACTTTAAATGAGAGTGTGTTTCAAGTTAGGCTTCAAAACATAATTTAACTTTCATTTGACATTCTAATTTTTATTTGTTAAATAATTTAAATTCAAAAAACAAAAAAAAATCAAGGTAAATGAACTTTTTTTTTGCCAAACAAATCTACAAAAATAAATGCTATTTTTATGTCTATTGATAATACAAAAATTATAAACTTTAAAGAAATAAAATATTTTCAATTCTAATATATTTTAAATTTGTTATTGTAGATATTTTTTTAATTAATTAAAATATTAATATTTTTAAAATTTGAAAAAAAAAATAATAATATTTTGTTCATAAGAAACATCACTATAAAAAATGATTAGGTAAATGAACTTCAAATAATGAAATAAACTTGTTCTTGGCAAAATATTTTTAATAAAAAATAAAAAAAAAAACACAAAATTATAAGAAAACTTGTTTGTTTTTAATGTTCTTAAGAAAAGTGAGCTTTTTGTATAGGCAGCTTACGAAAAGAATACATTTTTTGGGGATGATTAACTTAAATTTTTTTTGTAATAAATTTTCAACATTTTATTGTTAAAACACAAATTTTTTTTTCAAAAATTTTCGAAAAAACACTTTTACTTTATGACGAATTTATTTAGGTTTGTTTTAACATAAATAAAATTTTTCCAAATATTTGCTTAATTTCACTTTAATTGAATTTTGTTTTCTTCTATTTTATAAATATTTGCTATTTTTTTCATTTATCTATTAATTTATTAATTTATTTTTTATTCAATTATTTATTTATTTATTTTATTTAATTATTTATTCAATTTTTTTTTTTAATTTTTATTAAAGGCTTATTTCTTACTTTAACTTAATTTTTTCTTAAATTTTAAATATTTAAATTTCTGATTTTTTTTTTCTTACTAAATATTTTCTTGATTTTTTTGAAATTTGAATTGAATAATTTTTTTTTTTTTTA
>JACGTJ010013988.1:0-15029 GCA_014858695.1 Chrysomya rufifacies | reverse complement strand
GGTGGCTATCAAAGATTCGACCAAGTCAAATATAATCTTACTTGTTTTTATTTTTTTTTTTTTTTTTTTGAAACTCCTTTTTAATTATAACACAATGTTTTCATTCTTTTAAAAACTGATTAAGAGAATATATAAAATAGAAGAAATAATGAAATAGCCGAGTAGATACAAAACAACGATATTTTTTTTTCCTATATATTCATTAAAAACAACCAGCAAATGTTTATTAATCGAAAGTATCTCGCTCAGAGAGGTTCTCCGACTCTTAAAATCATACAATACTTAGCCGAATTTGGGATCGCAAATTGTTTTGAATCTTACAATTGTTGTAGTTTGAAAAAAAAAACATTTCCACAACAAAAGGAGAATGCAATAATTTACATTAATTATTAAAAATTAACAAACATTTAATAATTTAACTAAAATTAACAATTATTAATAAAAAATAATCAAAAAGTGTATTTTGTTTTTGTAAAGGAAAAAAAACTACAAAACATTTAAAATAATAACAATAATATCTAATAAATTATTTGAGAACACAAAATGTTAATACCAAACTTGAATAGAATTGTGCCATTCGAATACGGCAATGATAACGATAAAGTTCGTCAAAAAGTTCAAATACTTTATCAATGGTTGACCGATAATCCCAATATAAACGCCCGTACCGACACTGACAACTTAAAGTTTTTCTTACACAGCTGCAAATATGATATCGATCGCACTAAAAAGAAAATAAAATGGTATGAAATATTTATTTTTAAAATGGATTTATCAATCATTATGTGCATTAAAAAAATTGAATTCCTTAAAAGCGATAAAATGCAGGTGTTTAGCCCTAAGATTATAAATAAAAAAAATTGTGAGAAATTACTTTGGAACTAAAATCAATATGATTAATAAATATTAATATTACTATTAATATTATTTTTTAACTTTCAAAATTTACTTTTAGTTGCTATTAAAAATGTTAGTAAAATTACTAGATAAATCTTTGTTTTAAATTAAATATGATATTTATAATAAATAATGACAAATTCACACACATTTTTAGCTATGGAAAGAGTTCGCAGTGAAATTTCCTGTAAGTTTATTGAAAACAAAATGCAAATGTATTCATTATATTCTCAAAAAGAGAAGTTTTCAGAAATATAGAATATAATTATTCAAATTTCTGAAAACAAAATTTTGGATTAAAATTTGTACAAACATAGACAACACATGCTTGAACAAATTTGGAATCCAAAATTTTGTTTACATAAATTCGAAAGATTATGTTCTATATTTCTGAAAACATCTCTTTTTTAGTTGATTATTCAAATTAGTTCATTATCCAAAGATTATAAATAAAAAAATTAGTGGGTTCCAATTTTGGAACTTAGCTTGACTAATATCCGTTTATTACTAATAATATTTCACAGTTTTATATAAAATTTTTAGTAAAATTTCTAGATTAATGAAAAGCCTTCTCGATGAAAGAGATTACAGGAACAGACATAATGATATTTTACTATTAGTTAATCAAAATTTTGTGTAATCTATGTTTGTACAAATTTGAGCTATATTTCGGAAAAGTTCTTTCTTTGAGACCATAACGATATATATTTGTATTTAACGCTTTCATGAAATATATAATTTTAGTTCATTATAATTTGAATGATTTCAAAATATTGAACTTGTCGGACACAATGTGTATCGCTAATAATATATCAGTAATTAATAAAGTCTCTAATCACCGATGATTAATCTAATAAGCACTATTAATAAAAAGAATTTAATTTAAAGATTCAGCTGCAAACAACTTTTAAAATTCCGATTAAATGTTTTAAATTTTACTTCAAATATGTTAAGCAAAACAGGAGCTGACAAAAAACTAAAATGTTTGTGATTTTTATATTGTATTGTTATTATTGGTGGTACAAAAGAACTCCAGAAGGTACAATATCTTGTTAAGATTGAGTCCATCTAGATATTCTCAAATTTGACCATTACATTTACAATTTAATTCCTTTTTTATATTTTACAACATTACAAGAATGCATTAAATCCCAAACGCAGTAATTTCAATTTTCTAATAAATTTCAATGAAAATTTGGTTTCTTCGGAAATAGTAATATTCGGTACAACAAAATGAGTTAAAAAAATTTTTATTTCGAAATTAGATTTTTCAATTCGAAAAAAGACTTAAACATATTTTAGGAGGATGTCCGTCCAAACATAGATATATAATCTAATTATATTTTAACAAACAAACAAATTAAAATTTCAAGATAACCCTTATTACATAAAGTATGTATTACCGCACATAATGATTGATAAATTACACCCGATTGTTATTAATTTTATTGCAAACAAAACTATAAATAAGTCTTCTCAATTATATTTTTACAGTTTCTATCAAATGCGTGCTGAACGTACCGAATGGTTTTCAAATCGTGATCCATTCCTAAAAGAAATTCAAGAACTACTTGAACTAGGCGTATTTCTACCTCTTGATGGGGTTGATGAAGGTCAACGTAAAGTGGTAATTGTGCGCACCGCTGCTCATGATCCCAAATTACATTTACAAAATAATGTATTCAAAGTCAGTAAAATGATTTTGGATATTTTACTCAAACTGGAACCGGAAAATTGTGCCCGCGGTATTGTGGCCATATTTGATATGAAAGGGGTACAATTGGGTCATGCATTACAATTAAATCCAAAATTAATAAAACGTTCTGTAGAAAGTTGGCAGGCATATCCATGTCAACCGAAACTATTGGAATTCATTAATACTCCTATGCATGTCAATTTGGTCTTAAATACATTCCGCCTTTTTATGACACCCAAAATGAGATCTCGTGTTGTGGTCCAGAAAAAAGGTTGCTCTGTAAAATGTAATAATTTACCTAGCGATTTGGGTGGTTCAGGGCCATCATATGCTGAATTGTCATTAAAATGGAAACGTATTGTCGAAGATAATGCTCAATTTTTTGTCGACGATGACAAATTTAAGAGCATCTTGAATGTTAAAAAATAATATTATTTCTAACCGATTTTTGTAAATCGATGTATGTATGATTAAGAGAACTAACGAAATTGTAATTGAATTATTATTTTTTTTTAATTCATATTAGTAACTTTTAATTAATTGTAGTTTAGTTTATAGTGTTATTTGTGTAAATACATAAACGACGAATTGATCTAATCGTTATTATATTTTAATGGTAACCATTAACTTTAAATACGAGTCAAAAGTAACTAACGGAAACTGGTAAAATGATAATGTGTGATTTTAATGAAATAAAAATGATTTACGAAAAAAACGCAACAATTGTTTTATTTTACAAAGGGATATTGTTATCGAGTTATAAGGAAAATACCAATAACTACAAAAATGCACTTAACATGTTTTAAATTCCGCAACATAAATTTGTGATTCTCTAGTTTTTATTTAAAACCATCTGTGTCAAATTTTATAAATTTTGATTTAATTTGGTGTACATATTCGTGATAGCATCGACCAAGACTAACACAAATCAGAACTATATTCACAAATGAAGATATTCGGTAAGATTAAATACATCCTGAATTTACTATTTTTGTTATTGATAGTAAGAAATGGAAATTTAAACGTCTACAAATCGAAAACTATTATATTCGTTTTATTTTTATTGCAATTTGAAAAAATTTACACTTTTCATCACAACTAGGACCCACCCAAATTTAGGGTACGGCCAATGAATTAATGTGACCAAAAGTTTTATTTTAATAAAATAATTTAATAATTTATGACAACATTTTCGTTTGATTGTGAACCAAAACTTTTAATTTTTTTTGTTTAATATATTTATAAATCAGAACACAAAGTAAATAATCCCATTTTTAACCGTCTTTCATATAAGGTCAAAGTTGAGTTTTGGTTTTAAGCAGCTTAACTTATATAAATCTCTTTTGTACTGGTTCTTTAATATTTCCCTTATTGTAAATTTTTCTTTGTAAAGCTGTTAACTATTTCTCATTTTTAAGTTTTGTTTGAATAGCTTACAAATTTTTAAAAGTTTCCAGAAAACTACTTAAATATGACTGAAAAAATTAAAATAAAATTGACCTATTCCGAAGAATATTTCTAAAAATAGCACTTTTTAACACCAAATATTAATAGGAATAATTCTCTAAATATTTTCTCGATTTTTTTCCACTTTTATGAGATTTTTTAAAATTATAGTTAATGTGTCAGTATTTTTGACATCGAAGTTAATTAGTGGTTTAAAATATAATTTTAAGTTAAAATTAGTTGTAGTTAAATATAAGGGTCAATATATAAATTTGCTTTAATGTTATGAAAAAGGACTCAAAACTATACAGTTTGTGTTTTCTTTTTTGCGAAAATTTTTCATATTATATGTTATTTTCATAAAGCAACACTATTATTTATTATAAATTCGATCCACTGTGCGTTGTCTTATATATAGGTATTTAAATTTATCGAAAACATTGTTTTATAACGACGGTCTCCCTATGTATTCTAGATTTACCATAAATATTACATTTATTAAATAAATACGAAAGATGCATCATTCTAGGTAACAAGCTGTGAACAATCTACCTTTAAAAAAATAATGTATAATTTGTCGTGATTTTGCTGCTTTTGGGCAAATATTAAAACTAATTATTAAAATTTATTTAATATATATTAAAGTATATTTTGTATCCAAGTTTCTTAGTACTAATTAATGATGCATCGAAAATTTCATCGTTAACATCCATTTATTTCACATTTGAGAGATATTATATAACAAAATACACCATTATCACGGCTTTTTGTGGGTGGGCGGGTTCATGCACATTTTTTTTTTAATCCTTCCTACTATCTAATAGTCAGTCTAAAATTGCATCTTTGTGCGTTCTTCCTTTTCATATTTAAGACGAAATATGCTTAAAAAGGCATATTTTTATGTGCGGGCGTAAAAATGGGCGGATCACACTCATTTTTCGCATTTTAGTTACCCGTTACTATATTATGTTTTACTTCAAATTTTATCTTTGTACCTTCATCCATTTCATATTTATGACATATTATGTACTAAATTGCTTCAAAATTACAGATTTTCTTGTTTTTTCATAACTTCCTTATTTATAACCCAATTCTGCCCATACCAAACCAAAATATATAAGAGAAATATTTCCCAGCTCATCCGGTGCGATCTCTATCGTGCTTTCAACAGAAAGACAGACGGACGAACATCGCTAGATCGACTTAGAATATTACCAGGACCTAGAATATATATACATGTTGGGGTTTTAGGAGAATATTGTAACATGTTACAAACGGAATGATAAACCGAATATAACCCCCATCATTTTTTGATGGTGGGTATTAATATATGTAACGAATAAATTTTACAAAATAAAACAAGAACGCTATATTCGGCCATGCTGAATCTTATATACCCTTCACTTAAGTTTGCTAACAGTAAAAAAAAAATCCTCCAAAAATAGTCTATTCCATTCCCCATTCCAGATGGTCGAATCCGGTAAAATATTGAAACGAAAAAATCCTCCAAAAAATCAACAAAATTTTCAGTGAAACAATGAAGTCTCTATCCTTTATAACGACTTCACAAATCCAAAATCGATTTATGAAGGTTCCAAGTCTGTAATATATATAGAAATAGTCGAAATATTAAAAAAAATAAATAAAAAAGCAGTTATTTGAAGACATCTCCGCCATTTATAAATGGATTCTGTCGAATTTAAATAACAAAATTCTCGCGACCTTAAGGAATGATTTGATATACATATATTCAGGGGACTTCACAAACGACATACCAACCGATGACGGACGGACAGACATGCTTATTTAGACTTTTTGAACCCACGATTCACTTAGAAATTACAAACGGAATGACAAACTTATATATACGCTTTCACTAAGTGAAGGGTATAAAAAATCTATTTTTTATTTGCAATATTATTATTCGTATTAATAAGTGTGCAGAATTTAATATAATCAAATGAAAAAAGTTATTTGAAATATAATAGTCACACATTTTGAGACACACACAGATCCCAACTTTAGTGCAATTGGCTTAAAAACAATACAAAACCTTAATAATATATATTTTTTGTTATTTATTTGAAGATTTTTTTTTTTTTTTTTTTTGTCAAAATTAAAGCCAATTATATATATAAATACAAATATTTATTAAAAATTTATTGGTTTTGTATATAAATATTGGTATTTTTTTTGTTAATTTTATCAACTTAATACTATTTAGATTTATTTATATAAAACTTATAAATAAGTTATAGTATTAATAGATACATACAATTTATAATGTTTGGTTGTTGTATAAATTATTTGTAAGTGCTATTATTATTATTATTTTTTATAAAGTCTTTTGTTCTATTTTATATTTGTAATATTATATATTCTTATATAAAATATGGAAAATTTATTTATTGTATGATTTAATGTTTAATGTTTATGTGTATATAGTATAACTTTTTTTTAAATATTTAAAATCATCTCACTATTAAATAAATTTACAAAACAATTTAATAGTGTTATAAATTTAAAATGTTAATTTTTGTGGTAGAAAAAAAAATATTTAGAAAATTTTATTTCTTTTTTTTATATTAAAAGTTAGTTTTTTTTTAAACTTTAAACAGAATTTATGTTAAGATTTTTTTTAATTAATTATAACAAATCATAATATAACATTTTAAAGGATACAATTAAATCGCTTAATTATATTAATTGATGTTATGCTTTTGCATAACATTTGATTTGTTTTTTTTTTTTTTTTTCTTCATGATTTCATTTAACTTTTCATTTGTGTCGCTAATTGTATAAATAAAATTGTATTATTTAAATCAATTAATACGTCAATTGTTTAAATCATAGATGTCACTTAATCAATGGTTTCTCCATAGTATTTTATAGTTGTTGTTCATAGTCTTAATTTTATTCGCAGACAATTTTGTTATTTGCATTTTAAAATATCGAAAAATTGTCAATTAATGTATGTCGTTTTAGTTTTTCATTACCAATGTCAATACAATTTCATGTGTTGTTTTATGTGGGGGCTTAATTTAAGTGCTAAATAAACAGATAGATTAGAAAAATTAAAGGTTTAAAATAACAACCAATATTATATATAAACAAAAATTAAACTTTTAAATGTAGAAAGTTCTGTGGCAATAAAAAAAACGTAAATTTTGTTTACAAATAAATTTACGATGAAAGAAACCTTAAATTGCAAGTTTAAATGTAAAACTAGGAAACTATTAATAAAAAAAGTTGGAACGATTTATTAAATACATATTTCGAATATGATGTAATGATTATTTTACTCTAAGACCTGGAAAAGTTTGTTTTTTACATTTAATGGCTGTTAAATTTTTTCATTAAATTTCAATATCAGTTTGTTTTGCGTAGTTCTTGAGATTTTAACTTCATAATGTTTTATGTATATACATACATACCTATTTGAGGATTAGTTGCTGGAAGTATAGATCTGATAAAACAGTAATGTTTCGACCTATACATTC
Source organism: Chrysomya rufifacies (assembly GCA_014858695.1). Lineage (NCBI taxonomy): Eukaryota > Metazoa > Arthropoda > Insecta > Diptera > Calliphoridae > Chrysomya > Chrysomya rufifacies. Next base: position 7,490 of record JACGTJ010013988.1, on the reverse strand, counting down.
GAATTTAAAAAAAAAGACAAATTAGGAAAATCGTGAAAACTTATAAACCCTAAACCAAAACTAAGATATTTTTGTTTTGTTAATGGTTGATTCTCTTTTCGGACCCCATGTAACTTTTTAATCAATGAAGATTCAATTAAAGTTTTAAATCTATTCGTGTCTTAAGGGTGAAAGCATATATAACTTTGGTACATTACTTTTACTTCATTTTGGTGGTTTTTTTATATATAACTATTAATTAATACTTAGAATTGTTTCTTATGGGATCCCCATACAACTTTGACACGTATTAGAAAGCAAATACTAAAAAATGGATAATAAAATTATAAAAAATGCCAAAATGTACAAAAAAAGTCCCAAACGTAAAAAGTACCAAAAATATTAAGAATAATAAAAACAAAAAAATGCGAAACAAAAGTTATAAAAAAAAGAACAAAATCTTAAAATGTTGTTTAAAAAAAAACGTAAATCAAAGTGTATTTGTGTATCTAAACAAAGTTTCCAGAAAGCAAACTCCTACTCTATGTAGAATTAGTTATTGTTTATTATACCTTTAATAAAGAAGTGTCTTGCATTGCATCTTGCAGTCCGTTTAAAATTTTCCCTATTTTTCATCTGATTTTTATATATTCTAGATCTTTATAAAAATTTGCCTGTATGCCCCTCCATATATATATCAAGGATTTTTATTGTTATTCAGCACAATCAATTTATAACTAGACGAAATATCTGCAACAAACTGTTAATATTTCGTCTATCGTTTGTGCTGAATAACAATAAGAATCCTTTGCTTTTTTATTTATTTTTATCTAACGTAATTTTACTTCGTCCTTTTTCTTACAAGAACCCAGAAATTATAAAGATCTTGGGGTATTAGACGAATATTTTAACTTTTATAAACGAAATGTCTATCAGTAAACTATTATTTCGCAAATATAACATTAATCGTTTAACATTGCATAATTTTATATATCATTAACGCTTACAAAATAATCTCATTTGTATTTGAAATGTTTACGTCGTCTTTGATTGTACAAGATTATAAGGAAAAAAAGAAACGTTACATAATATATATAATTAAACAAAAAGGTAAATTAAATGAAACTGTGCATTTTATTGTGTTTTAACTGTATTTATTAAAAAAATGTTTTATAAATATATAGTATGTAATGTAAAACTTATAATTTAATTAAGCGTTTTTTTTTTCAAAAACTAAAATTTAACATAACTTAAGGGGCATTTTGGCAATGTTGATTAAGAGAAGCTTCCTGTTCATGCGTATGAGCAAATTTTAAGGACAAATTTATTGCTTTTTGTAAAAAATCTAATAAAAACAAACAAATGTTTTTATTAAAAGGAGTATGAAGTTTGTTGTTAACATTGAATTTGTTAAACTAAATGTTACTGTTAATTTATAACTTTTTTTTAATAATAGAACTCACGTATACATATAAATTTATAACAGAAAAAAAATTGTTTCTAACAAACCACAAATGAAATGGAAACTGTTTTATGTGTTTTTATGTATTTTTGTGTATAAATTAAATTTTATTATCCATTTTAGTTTTAAAAATTAGTATCTGTACAAGTATATATTTATCCATTGTCATCGGTGGCTTTAAAGAATAAAAATAATAAAAAATTAATACCAAAATTAAAATATTGAGAATGTTAAAAAAAAAAACTTAAACAAAATAATACATAAATATATTAAATTATAAACTAATCTTGGGCAAATTTAAATATAAAAAAAAATATAAAAATAGAGATTAAATAAGAAAAAAAGCAGTTTACTTAAACTCAAAATTCCATTCCATGCGTAGCCCCCACCAATTGCATTGAATCCTATATTTGCCTTTCATCTTTTGCTGTCAACTTATCGATAAGTTCTTGCAATGGTGCCAATTCACGGCGTTCAATTAAATTGAATTCCTGTACAAAGAATATAAAATGCTTAAATGATGTATTCAAATGGGCTTCTTCCCCCAATGTCACCACTTCTGAAAAATGCTGATGATAAATGTGAGCATAAACACGGAATAAACGCTTCAATATAGTTTTGGCATTGCTTAAGAAATTCTTTGGAAAAGGTATTCCAATTTTTGAGGGAAATAAAGTTTCATCGTCTAACTGATCTTGTACCCATGTCATGAGATAATCAATATATTTGGGTGCACTGCATTTAATGGGTTTTTTAACAGTATAGCCATCTGCCCAATGATATTCATATTTGGGTCCTGCCGACATAATACCACAGCTTTCTTCGGTACAAAATTCTGTGATCGTACCATATAACATGTTGATTTGATTGAAAAAGTCCACGGCTAGAATAAGTTATGATTTTTTAGAAACTTTATAATTTTTAATTTATAGAAATGTGTTTCCGAATTATTATTTTTTTAATTTTGAAAAGTTTCACCATAAATTCAGCGATATTTAACTTACTGTTTACGGCTACCCATTCGTTAAGATCTTCTCCATCTGGTAGAGCAACGGCATTTCGCAAGTTTCCCGAACCCAGTGTGGCTGCTGCGTGTTTCATGAGATCATATTGATGAGTACCTTCAGGTATATTCTTTTTAGGTTTAAACGTCTTACTTGATCTTGAGCCACTATATAAATCAAATAATTAAATTAATTAGTAAATAAAATAAATAACATAACATAACATAACATAACATAACATAACATAACATAACAAAGTTTGCAACTATTTACAAATTTATTTTTTTCTAGTAACTTTTAGAAATGTTGCCAAATTCGAGATTTCTTTCAGTTTTATTTTATCTATAGTTTAGTTATAGTTCATTTCAGTTTCATTTTAAGTCTAGTTCAATTCTATTAGGGTTATATTTTAGTTCTATTTCTAGTTTACTTTTTTCAATTCTTTTCAGTTTACTTCTTTTTCAGTTCTATTTTATTTATTAGTTTGAGTTCAAATATAGTTCCAGTGCAATTTCAGTTCAGTTGTAGTTCAGATCTAGGTCAGTTCTATTTCATTGAAAATTTTTTAAAACGCATCATCTTTGTGGTTTTACATATTAACATAATTACACCAGCCAGAAATGCCAAAATGATAAGAAATTCTTCCGAAATTTGTTATGGAATCTTAGACAAATATTAATACATGTACTATCAGATAAAGTGAATAATGTTTTTTCCAAATTCAAAATTGTCAGCAAACCGGAAAATTAAGTTATATTTTAAAATAAAAATTCCATTACATTTTAATACGTAACATAAAATTATAAAATTTCGTTTAAAAATGGCCCTAAATCTTATCCCATATCACATTCATTAACGATCTGGTAACTTTATAATTCAACATACAAAAGAGGAAGGTAAAAAAAGTAAACAAAAAAAACTAAAAAGGAAATATAGGGAAGGTTGCTGCACTTTCTAAATGGAATTATGGAATAATCTCGAAAAGAGAAAACAAATTAACAAAAACAAAACGAATTTCCTACTCATTTTTTCTTATAGCACTAAGCATAATTAAATTATTCCAAAATTAAATTATACTTACAATAAAAACTCCATTGTGTTGCTGTGTTTTAAACAAATTTCGATTAAACAATCCAAGAGGAAGAGATTATGAACCAACCAAGAAAAAAGTCCAAATTTTTGTTCGTCTTTCTTGTTTCTTTTGTACTTCAACTACAAAATGTTTGCAATTTTTTTAGACGAAGAAAGAAAATACGGATAAATATAATACTAATGCACAATCAATGAATTGACGAATGTCGTCTGACTGACTGGTAGTTTGGTTGATTAATCAACTGTTCGACCGACAGATAAACTGTGTGACTAAAAGACAGAAGAAACCAAAAAACAAGCAGAACACCTCTCTGTGTATGTTGAACGTAGTAGATCTCCAAGTTTTAATCGTGTGATGTAGAGGTAAAGATAATGATGAAGATGGTGTAGTAGACAGTAATTTTATTTTTAGCTGATGTGACGAATTTATTAATTTTTATGTGTTTTTCTTTTCAAAAGAAACTATAAAATCTCTAAAAAAAACACTATTTTTATTTAAACAAAATACAAAAAAAAATACTGTTTTAATTATTTATGTGAAGTTATTTAATAATTAAGAAATTGCTTTTTTATATAAAAATGAGAATAACACGATTTAATAAGAATATAATATTTAAAGAAAAACTATATTGTCTAGCACTTCCACCTTGGTGATGAAGAAAAAAAAAACTATTCTTTTTGCTTTCTTTGTTGTCTTCTGTTCAAAGTTTTTCCCCATTTTTATTTTCTCTTATTTTTATTGATTTGACGTTTATTTTGTAATTTATCAATATGTATTATCATGGCGAAATAATTAAAAGGTGACAATTATATTTAGGTGTTCTTTTTTATTTATTTTTTTTTAATAAAAATTAAGTGAAAAAATTCTGCAGTTTCGAAACGATTTCTTTATTGTAAAAATACATAAATATAAGAAATGTTCAAAGAAAGGAATTTCAAAATAGCCTTTAGACGTTCTGCTTAAATGAACGATTTGATTGACACTTTTTATTCCTCATTATCGGTGGAAGATAAACAAATTAAAAAAAAGTTACGATACAAGGTATGTTATTTTTTAATTTGAATAGATGAATCCTCTAATTCATATTATAGAATTTTAGGTACTGACGATCAAAATGTCTCCAAAAAACATTTAAAAATCGTTTCAGATATGTAAAACCTGAATTTTTTCAAGAAATATATATTTGAGTTAGCAAAATTATGTCTGGCAATGCCAAATTTTACATACGTAAGTGTACTGTATAATAAAGACTATATGTTTGACACATGAAAACAACGAGGTATCTGTCAAACACACATTGAAGATTTCTTTTCAAACGCGCACGTGGAAAATTTTTGTGCCTGGTATCGAAGTGTAAGAAGAAAAAAATTAATTTTCAATAAAAAATCGGACGTATTTTATTCTAAAAATATGGTAAGTAAAGGAAAAGGTGTAAAAATGTTATAAACATGAAATTTAATGTAAATAAACATGTATTTAATAAACAAAATATAACCTTAAAAATGGAATAATATTGAAGCATCAATGAAATTTAATGGCTGAATTCTTGTCGTAATTACAGTCTCAACTATACGTATTGTATGAACATGCGGCTGGGTTCGCTTTGTTCTCCGTCAAGGAATTCGAAGAAGTTTCAATGTTTTTGCCACAAGTAGAATCGTCCGTAACCGATTTGGCTAAATTTAATTCGCTTGTTAAATTGGCAGGATTTGCTCCCTTCAAAACGGCCATTGCCGCTTTGGAAAATATCAATGCCATTTCTGAGGGTATTGTGCCACAAGATTTGATGGTCTTTTTGGATGATTTCTTCTCCAAGTTGAAGAAAAAGAAGTGCACTTTGGGCATTGCTGACGCCAAGTTGGGTGCAGCCATTACAGAAGCCATTGGTGTACAGTGCAGTCAAACAGGCGTAGTGCCTGAAATAATTCGTGGCGTGCGTTTCCATTTTCATAAGTTAGTTAAAGGTAAGTAAATAGATTTACATACAATTTAAATGTTATGAAAAGAATCTGCGGACACATAATTTCATAAACGCACTGAGTTCTTAAGGTACTAAGTTTGTATTTCCTCTTTAAGGTTTTACCGATAAATCCGCTGGTATTGCTCAGTTGGGTTTGGGTCACAGTTACTCTCGTGCCAAGGTCAAGTTTAATGTACACCGTTCCGATAACATGATCATTCAATCCATCGCTCTTTTGGATCAATTGGATAAGGATGTTAATACATTTTCTATGCGTATCAGAGAATGGTATTCCTACCATTTCCCAGAGTTGGTCAAAATTGTACCCGACAACTATATGTTTGCCAAAGCAGCTAAATTTATTAAAGATCGTAAAACTTTGACCCAAGATAAGCTCGAAGAATTGGAAGAGATTGTAATGGACTCTGCCAAGGCTCAGGCTATTATCGATGCCGCAAAAATGTCCATGGGTATGGACATTTCAATTGTTGATCTTATGAACATTGAAATGTTTGCTGAACGTGTTGTAAAACTTTCTGAATATCGTAAGAAATTGGCTACATATCTTCACAACAAGATGCAGTGTGTAGCTCCCAATTTGCAGTCTTTGATTGGTGATCAAGTTGGTGCACGTTTGATATCCCATGCAGGTAGTTTAACAAATTTGGCTAAATATCCTGCTTCTACTGTACAAATTTTGGGTGCTGAAAAAGCTCTTTTCCGTGCACTCAAAACTCGTTCCAATACTCCCAAATATGGTCTTCTTTACCATTCCTCGTTTATTGGTCGCGCTGGTCTAAAAAATAAGGGTCGTATTTCACGTTTCTTGGCTAACAAATGTTCAATTGCCTCACGTATTGATTGTTTCTTGGAACAACCTACCTCAGTGTTTGGTGAGACACTTAAACAACAGGTTGAAGAACGTTTGAAATTCTATGAATCCGGTGAAGTTCCTCGTAAAAACATTGAAGTCATGAAAGAGGCCATTGAAACTGCTTCTAAAGAAGCCAGCCAACAAGAACCTCAATCGGCTAAAAAGAAAAAGGATAAGAAAAACAAGAAACGTAAACTAGAAGAAACAAATGGTAATGGAACTGTTGAAGAAAATAATTCGGAAGAGATTAGCGCACCTGCACCAGCAGAAGAAAATGGTGCTGAGGGAGAACCCAAAAAGAAGAAGAAAAAGAAGAAGAACAAAAACAAAGATAATGAATAATTTGTATTTTTGTTTATACAACAATGCAATCTTATCTATTTTATGCTTCTTTCCTTTTTTTAATTTGTATCTAGATTTAAGTTATTACCCCCCACAATTACCATACAAAACATTTTACTACTGAATTACATTATAAAAAAAATAATTATTTTCTTGAGAATAATATACGGTATTTGTTGGCTTTATAATTTTTATATATTGCTTAGCATTTACATGTTAGTTTTTAGACTAATTATTAAAAAAAATTTTAATAAAAATAAAAAAACAAGGATATATTTTTTATTTCGCCGAAATATTCAAAACTTTCGTTAAAACTAAAATTAACACAATATTTTTTAGAAAATTTTATATTTTTGTAAATTTTTAATAAAATTTTCAATATAAAAAATATAGAATTTCGAAATTGTCTCGATCTGTTTATAGAATCCAATAGCGATTCTTTTACATTTTCTTACCAAAAACAATTGAATGTGTTTATAAATTCAATTTAATTTTTTTTTAACTGTATTGAAATTTAAATTCCAATACATTAATCGAAAATTCATTTGTTGAATTTGTCGTAATTTTCTATAAATTGAAAATTTGTAGTAAATTTTTTTATAAATCAATAATTTATAGTAAACTTAAAGTCGAGAATTTATAATATATTTTCCATAAATCAAAAATTTATTGAAAATATTACGTTAATTTTCTAAAAAGTGATAATTTATCGTAAGGAGGAAGATATCGCTAATTGTCTAAAAATGGCGTGTCAGGCTTTTGTACGGCTCAATGTT
>JACGTJ010013961.1:0-10366 GCA_014858695.1 Chrysomya rufifacies | reverse complement strand
AATCGAAAATTTTTGGAAATAAATCTGAAACTTATAAACAAATGGATGGATTTGATGGCAATAGATAACATTATCTACACATTTTTGGTTCATAAAGTCTATATTTTTTGCGAGGGCCCGGGTATCCTGTTGGCAAAATGTTAGAAACACTTTAGGCTTTCTAAAAAAGCATCTAAATTGTAAATTCGTGCTTTGGAATTTTAAAACATGTCATCCAAAGTCAAAATTTTAGTAAAAATAGGTCGAATTCGTAGAAGCCTGTACGAAGCTCTATGGACTTTTTGAAAACTTTTTATACTTTAAAATAATCTCTGTAATAATACCTTTCAGAAAAGTATAAATTTAGTATATGTTCTATAAGAACATTTCTTTATAGAGAAAAAAAAATGCACCAACCTTTTTTGCAAAAACTACACAAAAAATAACATTTTTTCAATTAAAAAATTATTTATTTCTGAATCTAGAAAAGATATCGAGTTATTTTTTTTTTTTTTTTTTTTTTTTTTTTTTTGAACTAAACGAGAATTGAACTTGAACTGAACTAAAACTAAACCAAAACTGAGTTAGAACTGAGAACTATACTAGAACATAAATTATAATTAACCTAAACTTTATTTTTTACATATCTCATTAAAAACTTCAGCCAGTTAAACTGTCGGTTTATGAGTCATTCAGTGAAACAGTCGGCCAGTCTGTAGACATGGAAGATAACTCAAAATACCATTAAAATAAAAGCATATTTAATATTAATTACGCTTAAACATATTTAGTTGGAATATGTTTAGATAATTATGAACATCATTACTGTGTCATTATTCAGTTCATTTTGAAGTTCCCTATGAAAATTCTGAATAAGATTCGAATATTTTTAAAAAACCAAACTTTAAATGTCTAAAATTCTAATCATAATTTTAAGTTTTACTGTAATAGGTATCAAGAAAAAGAAAACATAATAATAATTTCTTGGATCACCCTAATAATACATACGAGTACATACGTCAATCTTGAACAAATCTTGCGGTTTGTTTTAGAAAACTTACCAAATAAAAACACTTTTAATCCAAGAATTGTTATTTAGATACACACACACTCACACATAAAGCGGTTAAAAATATGTTTATTTCTTATTTTGGTAAAGTTTGTTTGATTTTTAATAGATTTTCTTATTATTTAATATTTAAATTATTTTTTAATAAGCACTTTTAGTTTCACAAATTCTCTTTAATTAATTAATATTAAACAAATGTTAAACTAACTGAACATTTATACGCATCCATATTATTTTATTTTAATTTAATATCTTTTACAAATGCACCAACTTGATTTATTTTATTCAATTTTATTTTAATTCTTACTAAATACTAATTTCAGTAAGATTTCTTTCACTTATTTTTTTTTTTTATATTAAAATTTTAACACAATTCACTAAAATCGTATGTAAATAATTTCATTTCAAATATAAATTTATTCATGAGCAAAATTTTATTTTTATTGAATAGAAGAAGCACATCCGTTGAATGCCGCGTTAACTTTAATAGTGGACTTGTGGTAGAAGATTCTTAACAATTTATTTAGTCGCACAAAAATTCCAACAACATACGTAGGCAATAGGAAAATACTATTGCTACGGCTGCAATTGAAAGAAAAAAGCTTTAAGTTTCAGTTTTGCAGACTTAATGTGGTCGCGTGTATTTTCCTTTTTCGTGGGAATTATGTAGAAAATATGAATGTTTGTTTGTTCGTTTGTTTCTTTGTAGCGTATAATTTTGTAAACAATAATATTTTCATATTTGTTTTTACTTGGATCGAGCGATACTTTAAACGAGATAAGAAAATCAAAACAATCAATTATTTATTTGCATATATATAATACACATACATACATACATACATATGTTTTTGAATTGTCCAATATAATTAAAGCTTTTTTTTGTGTTTTTGTTTTGTTTTTGGAGCAAAATATTTAGAAAGCTTAACATTGTAAAGGTTAAGTAACCCATACTCCTTATAACAAATGCTTGATTCATTTGGCTTTAATTTATATGCAATAAAAAATTTAGAATTTGTTTTTGTTTAGCTTAAATTAGTATTTTTTTTGTCAAATCTTTAAAAGGTTCTTTAACCGCTGAAATTTCTTGAACATTCACTTTTCTTAAAAAAACATATTTATAAACTGATCAGATGTTTTTTGTCAAGCACTTACCGAATATTTAAAAAACAATATTCTGGTCTTTGTTTTTTTTTTAAGTAGGGTTTTTTTTAAAGCTTGAGAAGCTGTAGCTTAGAGTCAACTCAAGATAATTGTATTTTTAAAACTTTCGCCATTTAAAGTTTGGAATTTAATCATTATGTAATAATATGTCAATTTTTATAAATTTGCAGTCATCGAAGTGTTACATATAATGTGAACAAATATCTTTCTTTTTTCGGGATTGCCACACTTTTTCCTAAAGATTCCACCTTGGAAACTGTATCCCGATTTATACAGAGAAATGCCAGAATACCCATTCTAATTAAATTCTAGTTTAATCATAATTCTGTTCTAGTTTTTCCTTTAGTTTCAGTGTCGTTCACATTTCCGTTAGTGCATTATATTTCAAAATTTGGCTTTGAAATTTGTACAAGTTGATTTATAACATCCAGCTTAAAAAAGCTATATATAAAATCTCTATTTTTTATAAAAAAAATAAAATACTGAATTAACAATAATATTTTCCATTTCTAGATTAATAACTTTTTAGCACTGTTGTACCAATTCCTTGCTACAAAATAAAAGTTACTTGCAATGTAACTATACATCCTAACTTTGGCACGATTTTCCCGCTTATTTAATATAAATTCAGAGTTGAAAAGCATATCGCGCTTTCTAAGAATAGGTGGATTTCTTGACTCTTATTTTCAATATTATTATTTTTTTAGTTTTCAAGATAAATACAGATAATAGGAAGGTCTAAGCAAAATTATTTTGTAATGTAATAAGATGAAAATATTGATGTAAGACCATTTTCACTTTTCCACAGTCTACTTGAAATGTAAAACTTATACTTAGGAAGAATTCAAACAAGGACTTGATAAAAATTCGAGTTTTAATAAAGACTTTGATCATAAGTCGACCTATATCTTCATATTAGGAAGCTGGAATATATGGATCTTTAGTATCTTGAGTTTAATGGTATTCCTCCAGTAACCAATCCAAACAGTAAACTAAAAACACGCGGTTGATACAAAACCACGCACGCATTTACAGTTATGCGTGCTAATATATCGCACCGGTATGAGCGAGACGCAAGATTATCGAAAATCAAACAACACCAACGCGGCTGGCTATATTTTAAAAATACTTACGACGACTCGAGACATGTTCTTCAACACAGAGCTACCTAACGAATCGGTAATGTGTTCTAATTAATATTTCAAACTACCATTTTTAAGTAAACGCTATGCTGCCATATTTCGTAATTTATTATTATATTGACAATTTTTCTACCAAAAATTGGCACGTGAAGATTTAACTACTTTACTGATAATTTGATGTTTTTTTTTTTCTATTACTGAAATATTCGTTGTATTACTATATATATTCCCTTCGTTAATGGTGAAATTTAATTTAATATTAAACATCAAATTAAAGCATATTTCTTTCATCTACAGAATATATATAGACAAGTTTCATTCGTCTATCTGCCTAAGTCATTGGCCCACCAAACAATTTTCATATAAATTTGTTAACTTGATCATACTTAATTTTATATGTCATTTACCGATAATAAATTTTTTTATTTGTTAGAAATCGAATACTTTTGTTCCAAAATTATCAAAAATAAAACAAATTATATTGAAAATATTTTATTGTTGCACGCATTAAGTTTTCGTCAATTGACTTGGATGCCGTTTATCTCTATCAAATAATAAAAAAAATGTGATTATTTATTAAAAAGCTTTAATTTAAAAACTGTAATTTCGTTTTATAAATCAAATATACAACACTGACTATTTTTGTCCTAGAATATGACGATTTTGAATTACTCTCTCCAAATTGACGATTTTTAACAAAAATATATGGGAGCAGAGTTGGAAAGTCTTCCCGACAATCTAAATTTTAAAAGCTTGTTCGTTGATATAGTAGTATAACAATAAAAAATTGAATCCACAAAATTTGTTAGTTTGTAAAATAATCATTTCATGCTTTTTTCTGGTGTCGATATAATAATCGAAGTTTCATTAAAACAACTTTAAAATTACGACCTCAACTACGTAATTTATCATTTTTATGTATTTTAGCATAACTTTGTTAGGACTGGCCAGTAGGGTTGGTTCTTGGGCTAAATTTCAAGACGATAGCCTTAAAATATTGACCTGTTAGTTTTTACAAGGTTTACATGGACACCCACACAAGCGAACGGCTATTGTTAAATCGACTCAGATAGTAATTCTGAGTCTACACAAACGTTATTTTTTGTAGAAAAGAAACGAACCCTTGATTACCTACTTGCGAGGGCCATCCACTAACCCATTCATATCACAAACGTTTCAAGTATGTATATAAAATTAACAATTTATGAAGCAGAAACTTATTTTAAGATCAGCTACAACATTTTTAAACTAATATAGTTCAAAAGGTTAAGTCATCTTAAATAGGATTACTTCACATAAGATTTATAATTTTAATTTTCATTCTTTTAATTCGATTTTGTACTACATTCAAATGTATTTTATTATATTGATCAATTTTTGCCTTAAATTGTATCTTCAATTTGTATCCGAAACTATTTTTTAGATGCACTTGAATCACGAAAGATATAAAGATTTTATATAAACAGTTATTAATAGAAATATAATTTAATTGATAATTATTTAAATGTATATACTGTAAGATTATTTTAAGTTACTTACCATTAAATATAATTATTTGTAACTTGGAATCGTTCTTTATTATAATTTTACTTTTTTTAAATACACAAATATTTCTATAATTTTAATTTTAAAGGGGATTTTTTTTTACAATAAAATTCTTAGAAAATATTAATTCAATTGAATGAATAAATAATATAAAAATTAATATATAAAATATCTGTACTTTAATTCAATGAAGAATTGAGTATTAACACGATTTGATATCTCCTTTAAAATTGTACGAATATAACGAAAAATAAAAAAATAAATAAAAAATGTTAAAAAAAAAAAAACAATTAAATTATAAAATTAAAACCGGTTTTACATTTGAATTATTATTATTTTTTTATATATGTATTTTTATAACTCAGTTGAGCCAGTATTTATTTGTATGTTTTTTTTTTCTCCCGATTGTTATTTTATATGTGTATATAACTTTTTTTTTCTTTTAGGTGTTTAAAGCAAATTTGAAAAAAATTATATATATTTGCAAATGTGTTGTTATTAGTTGAATAGCAAAGAAAAAACAAAAAAATAATATAAATATAAAAACAAAATAGACACACGAAACAAACCGAAAAAGAATTAACAATTTTATTTAAAACATTTAGAGAGTGAAACTAGGAGAAGAAAAAAGCTAAGACGGTAAGAGATTTTGACAATGACGTTTTTGGGAATTCCCGGATTTATGCTAGCTACTACTTAATATATATATTTTTTTGTTTATTTTAATATATTATTTAAATATTTTATAATTATCGTTAAACATATGTGATGCGATCATCAACGTTTCACCGTCTATTTTGACTACTGCATATTGAACAAGTTACAGAAAACGAAAATAAATAACAAAACAAGCAAACGAACGAACGAATGAACGGACGAATTAAATAACCGCGATTTGTTGAGTGTTGCCATTTTATTTTGTCACTTGAAATGTTATAAATTGGAATCTAAGATTTAATTTTAAAAAACTTTTTATACTTAACTAAGAAAAGTAGATATATATTTAACACTGAGAGAACCCTAAGAATGTGGATTTTAAGCTAATTTTTGCTATAATCTGTAATATCGCAGCTGATAATAAAGCTTGGGCTAAAATCAAACTAAACAAAAACTGAACTATAAATTACTAAAGAACTCAGCTATAAATTAACAAAACAATCATTTGTTTTGAATTGCCTCAAATTATAACAAATGATTATCTTTAGTACCATGGTATAACTAACAAAAAAATGTACATAAATAAGTAAAATGACATAATGTTTGTCGTTCATCAAACGCTATTAAAAAATCTTTCATTCATTATTTAAACTTTGCGATTCTCGAATTCTGTTCTATTTCAGTTCCAGTTCACTTCATTTATTTTAATTTTACATGTTATTTAATATCGGCAAAAGAAGTCTGAATAATATAATTAAATCAAAGTATTTTTCTATAAATTCAATTTCTTAGAATTCAAAAAAGTAGCAGAATTTATCACTAAATAGTTTCTTAATAAAATCAAAAATGGATATATTAATCAAGAAACTTGAAATTTCTATCTTCTATCTACATCTTGGTTCGTACACTCTTAGGAGTAATCATTTGTGAAACCCTAAATCAGTGATAATCTTGAATTCTGGTTTTGCAAACAAATTTTGTGATTGAAGTTATTTGTTCCACTGTTTAACTTTGTTCCACTGTAATAACTTTTGGATTTTTACTTGTTCATTTATTAATTTATTTGTTTGTTTATTTATTAATATATTTATTTATTTTTTATACATTTTTTAATAATTTTTTTAAAATTGTTTTCAAAAAATCAGTTTTTGTAATCGAGATTGTTAAATTTCTTTACATCTCTATTACTCCACATTGGGTGACAGAACGAACTCCCCGTTCTTTGAAAACCAGTACCGAAGAGTTTTTACATTTTTTACGCTATATCAGTAGTATATGGCAACACTGTAATATTACGAGATTGAGAAATGGAGAGACACGTCAATATTATCATAACAGGGAGTCCACACCTAAGATTACATTAAATATTATTACTGCAAAGTACGAAAATTTTGCTCCAACATATTTACTTTTGTTATATGAACTGTCAAAAAATACACATACACAAATGTGTAACCTATACAAATTTTGCAAACAAAAGTACGAATTTCCTTAAAAAAAGAACGAAAAAATTATAAAATATAACATTTCACTAAATATGTATGTATTCTGCATATTTAAAAACAAAAATAATATGAACAAATGTTTTGCCCTCATCATAAGTCATTTTCTCTCATTTTGTCAATATCGCTGGTACGTGTAGATTGTGTGTAATATTCAATTTGAGAGAGTAAGTGTTGTGCGCGTTTTATTTAACCGATAAAAACTTTTATTATTAATTCAGGAGAGCAAGTCAAGTGAATGTATGTTTGGATGGATTAATCATTTTTACTTGTTTAAAAAATATATGTACATATATACTATATTATTTTCTTTTTACTTTTTTTTCTTTTGTACTTAAAACGAATGTGAAATAAAACGTTAATCAAATATTTTTTAGCTTGCAATTGTTACTATTTAATTTCTTTAATTTTCCTTTATTTTGCGAAATGTCAATAATGTTCGTGAACGATTTCAAAAAAGCTTCCGTTATTTTTTTCTAATTTAAACACGACTTATTTTATATCGTATATATTTTTTTATATTGAGTTGATTATAGACAATTTCATGCATTGATCACTATTATTAACGACAACTTTTTGTATCGATGTCAACTCGCTTACAAAACAAAATACTAATTAAATAATCAAATAAAACATCAAAAACAAACTAGTACAAATACTTTAGTGTCAAATACACGCACTATTCAAACCCGTTAAAATCCGCTTTCTACTACGACTTATCACGAATGCTAAACACTGACTAACAGCAGTTAGCGAAATGAAGTGTAAAGCGAATAGACAATTACAAAAACAAAACGAAAAAAAACTCAATACTCACTCAGTATAATTATTCGAATTGTTTATCAATATTATGTTTATAAGATCGTTGCGTTTTGAATTGGAATGTTTATTGTTGGTTGACCCATAATATTAATTTACTCAACGACAAATTGACTTTTTGACGAACTGACGATGGCTAAACGTCTTCAGGATATACAAACATACATATTTATTTGCATACTACATCACAAACAGATTATATAGTGGTTAAAAATCTGATACAATGAAGTGGTGAATAACGTTGCATTAGGTAATTATTTTACTCACAAAATTTATTTGTATTCTCTTAGGCGGAGAGTACAGTGTCAGTTAAAAACTCTTTAAGTTTTGTTCAACTAGCATAGTTATCATGATTCTGTTAGCTTTCGGGAATTTCCATTCATTTTAAAATAATGAAATAGGAAAATCCCAATACTTATTATCATATAAATGGAAAACTAAACCAAACGTTAAGCTGCGATTCGACTATTAAGTTTGCATACGTACTAGGATTAATGTTCCGAAATAAATTGGTGATGTCAAAGTCCCTTACTGTCCATTGTATATAATTTGTTGTAATAACTTTATAACAAAAAAAAAATAAAGTGGTACAATAAAAATTTAAACTAGGTAATAAGTTATTCATCTCCTGTACCACAGATAAACCGATTATAGTTCTTATTTAATTACTGTATTCTTGATTAAAATATCAACGGGAAGATTACCAAAAATAATCTATAAACTTGCTGTAATGTCGATTTGATGACACCAATTAACAAGAGCCAAGATAATCTCCGTTTCTTTTTTAACTTAGAAAAATGTGATTTCCACCATACAATAATTTCTTAGGTAAGAAATAGTTTCTCTTTTAGTTTAAGAGATACTTAAAAGATGATATATGAATGTATTTTTGGAAAGGTTTACGATAAAGTCATAAATGTAATATTGAAGATTTTTTCAAAAAAAATATACACCTGAGAGGCACACGAGCTCCTCCGAATCAACTCAAAATAAAACTTCTTCGTCTATATGAAATTTTATTTCAATTTATATTTCAATTCGTTCAAAAGTTGCGGAATTATTGCCAAAAAAATCGTTGAAATATAGACTTACTTATTGGCGATTTCGATTAAAATTAAGGTAAAATATATTAGCTAAAGCCATTTAGAATTGAAGAAATTTCGTTCAAATCAACGAATTTAATATGTAAATTGAAATAAAATTAATCTATTTATTGTATTCTTCAATTAAAGGATGTTTAATTGAAGAATACAAGTAAAAGTTATTAATTAAATTGAATAATAATTTGCATTTAAATTCCAAAAAAGGATAAAAAACATATAGAACTATAAAAATGTATTCAATTTAGAAAATAAATTTATTCTAAAACACCAGAGCAAGTGGATATAGTAAAATAAGATATAATAAATTTGTAATTAAAAAAATTAATTCGGTGAAAGTAAGTTTGAATATTCACAACCGGTCTCTATCTTAAGTGGTATGACATAACAAAAAAATTTTAAAGAATTGCAAAGAATCAACGGATTTTTTTTTTCATTAAGATAGTTCAATAGCTTAAATCAGTTTTACAAATTATTACGTTCTTAATATTTAAATAAACATTCCTCAAGCAAATGTTGATTTGGTACACGAGTATATGCGAACGCAATCAATTTAATTGGGTTCTACTACGGAATATGAAGAAAATTAATTCGACAGAAATTGTATTCAATTTGGCTCAAAAACTCTCAAATCACTTTTCTAAGAAGTAAATGTATATCGAACACAAAAAATGGCTGTGTGGTCTAGCAGACTCAACAGTTAAACATGATGAGGAATCCAAGTTCAGATCATCCTATTTTCAAGTTTAAATAAAAAAATAATTATTTTTTTACATTACTATCACATGATAATCTATGAAAACGATGCTTACCATATCAAAAAGTAATGCTTTCAAGAGAGAACTCTACATAAAAATACAACAAATTAGTTGTCCCAATGTGCAATTACCAATGTCACAAGATGTTCCTATTATTATAATGTGCATCCATAGTAGTATAAATATGTATGTTCTGGGACAACAGCATCCAATGGGTGCAATTTTTAGTACCATTTGAGTGCGATTTTTCAAAAAACTGCACCTTATGGAAATCTTACATAGAGTGCAGTTGATTGTGTTGTTTTAGTACAATTTTAAATTTTGCACTCAATGCAGTAAAGAGATTTTTTTGGTGCATTTGCTTTTTTGTTTTAGTGCAATTTTCCCTTAGTGCAAAATATGTAGAGTGCACTTTTTATTATATATTTTCTCAAACACAATTTAATAAATGACAAAAGTATATCTCTGTAATTATGTTTACCTATATGATTTTTTTTTTTTGAACATTTCTCTATTTTATTATTCCTATTATACTATATTAGAAATCAAAATATGTGCAAAACAATCATTTCAATTAAGCCATTAAAATGAACCATGACGACTTGGTCGAATCTTTGATACCCACCATCAA
>JACGTJ010013937.1:7766-19120 GCA_014858695.1 Chrysomya rufifacies | reverse complement strand
AACTACAACTGAAATAGAACTAAACAAGAACTGAAGAAATAAAGCTGAACTGGAACGGAACTAAAATTGTACAGGAACTTAACTGAAATTTAATTAGAACAGAGTCGCTTTACAGCGTACAAAAATAGAAATAATTACAAAACAAATACTTTTTATCTACTTTATAGATCTAATACGACGTTCAAAAATAAATCTGCACAAAGGACTACAAGATTTTCGTTTGTGTTGGCAAGTATTTTCTCAACAAACGGCTGCTTCAATGGAAGCGAACAATGATAGTATTTGCAATAGTCCAACAACACCTATAATAGCTGGGCGTTTTTCCCATTCAGCGGTACGGCATGGCAATTCAATGTATATTTTTGGTGGTGGTTCTTCATCCGATACAACGTTTAATGATTTATGGCGTTTTGATTTATCAGAAATGCGGTGGGAGCGTCCGTTATCAATGGGTTCATATCCTTCACCAAAAGGCAGTGCCTCAATGGTGGCGTGGAAGGATCAACTTGTTCTGTTTGGTGGTTGGCGTTATCCTTCATTACACCCACCCTACCAGCCTTGGTGTTTATTTGATGAGTTGCACTACTATGATTTGGGTACAAATCGTTGGTCCGTTGTTATGACAATGTCAAGACCACCTCCAATAGCCGGTCATTCAGCTAGCGTTCATGGGGATGTTATGGTTATATTTGGTGGCTATCAAATATCCGACGGTGTCAATTCAAATTCAAATGAGACTTGGTGTTTAGATCTGAAGGAGCATCGTTGGTGGCAGCCATTATTTTTGGGTAGCATTAAGCCTCCGGCCCGTTATGGTCAGTTTCAATTGGTTTTGGATGAAAAACATTTACTTATCGTTGGTGGTTGTGGTGGTCCTAATAGTGTATATTCAGATGCTTGGTTGTTAGATATGTCGAGAGATTTATGGATGTGGAAATCGATACCGGTGCGTAATAAGAAATTTTCTGCCTCTCACATGTGGTGTAATCCTGCCTGTAAAATAGATTCAAAATTGGTGGTTTTAGGGCCAACACCAAATATGCCGCAAGATTTTCAATTGATGAAACAAACTAGAGTTCCTGTAGGTGGTGGTCTTCCAGCACCCCGTTTAGTGGCGCGGGGGCAAAACCAACAAAACAATCCATTGAATAGACCAATCGGTCAAGGAGGTAATCCCAATCCAGTGATACGTATACCAGCTAATAATCACAATCGTTTACAAAATAATCGACTAAATGGTGCTGGCGTCGGTAATATACCGCGCGATGGACCAGATGATCAATATTTTGCTCAGCGAAGAGCCATTTTAAATCAACACCAACAAAATGCCAGCAATAATAATTTCATTAACAATCACAATCAAAATACCAATTTTCAACCTCGTAGCGGTAGCATAAGAGATCTACACTCTTCGCCAGAAGAAAGAAATCACAATCGTCCTTCCGTTTCGGGTCTTGGGTCACCACGTTTAAATGGCTCATCATCCTTGCGCAATGACAACGATTTGTCCCCTGCTGGTCGTAACGGTGGTGGAGGTACAGGTGGTCTTGATCAAGAGGCGGCAAATCGCCTACAGCGGAATCTCGCTCTAAGATGTCGTGAAAATGAACCTTTACTGCCCAAAAGATTTGATGAACTTTACGAAGATCCCTTTCGTATGGCTGCCTTCAATGTACAAAACCGTCCAAGATCCTTATCAAAAGATCACAATGAGCGCATTCGACGCATGGAAGAGAAAATGAATGCGTTGCGAAATTCTCGACGCAATGCAATGGCCGAACAGAAATCCATTAAGGAACCATCACCCAAACGCGTTAAACGCAATGTCCTTTCACTTTTTGTTTGTGATCTTTCACATGCTCTATCCGAAGTGGACCCTTATTTAGAATGGTTAGAATATAAGAATTATGGTGTCATACCAGGAGCGCCAGAACGTCTTATATTATCTACAATGGTGCCAGGCCATGGAGAATTAATACTGTTCGGTGGTGTACACAAAGAAACTTTAAGCGAAATCACCCATCAAGTTTCGAATACTATACACTTTTTAAGTGCTCCCAGAGATATAGTTTAAGATGAATATAAATTTTGACGTTTAAAATGAATTACGAACGTTGAATACAATTTCTTTTTCTCTTCTGTGAAATATGTGTTGTATGATTTTAATTTTAAGATGATCTCCTCAAAATTTCTTATGGAGAAGTTGTAACCGTACAAGATAATAATCAATAATGCTTAAATATTATATTGTATTTTATTATCGTATATTTATGAAAATGATGCACTCTGCTTTTTACAAGAATTTTTTGATTTTGTTATAAGTTAAAGAATATTGTTTCTTTTTATTTTATTAATAAAATCTCCTAATTGTTAAGATACTTTTCTGTTAACATAATACAAAGTATTTGTTAAAATTTAACAATAACTGTTTACACTGCTCTATTATCTAATAAAAATTAAAAATGCGATATTAAAAAAATACAATAAAAATTTAAATAAAGTAAAAGCTGCTATGTAGCACGCTGTTATTGAAGAAAAAAGTGCTAATGTACTTGTTTTATTTGTTGGTATAAAGTGAAAGCAAATTTCGTTTTTGTTAATTTATATTAAGTAATTTACAAATAAGTATTATTCTTGGGCATAGCGAAGTTCAATGTTCATACATTGCTCATTCAAATTTAATGTTTAAATTTGAATGTAGTATAAGTATTTTTATATATACAAATCACCCTGTTTTATTACAACTTCCGTTCAACTGCAGCCAACTTCAGTCACAATATTGATTAGTGATGTCAACTGAATGTTGCTATGGAGAAAAGTATTTCTATTGTGCCGTTTAAATGTAAACTTAATGTAGTTCTTTATATTAGTATCCTGCCAGCATTTGGAAGATTGTTGGTAATAAAACTATCGAAAAGGTGTCCATTAACCTTTTTATGTTGATATATAAAAAGACTCTCAAATTTACAATAACAAATCATTTGAGAGCGAAAACAAGACAAAAAGAATTATGAAATTTTACTCAGTGAATGTATATCTTTAGAAAGTGAAAAATTGGTTAAAAAAGTATATAGAATACAGAGTTAAATTGATATCGATCTTTTGAAATGGTAAGTAAAGTAGACAAATAAGATTATTGAAAGTTAACAGTGTTTTTGAAAGGTTTATTATTGAGAATGTATTTTGATATTTCCGACAAGAAATATCGTACTTCACACCTCATAAGTCCAAAACAATTGCATGGAGGCTATGTGGTATATTTAATGTGGTATATTTAATTAATTCAAGTGGCATTTAACTCATAAATCCTTTATGAATGAATGTTATATACTTTAACATCAATTGTGAAAGACGATTTTTTGAATGATAAGTGAGATAGTGGACCGAATATCCGTCATTTTCCAAAATGATTCACAACACAGCAACCAACCTTCCAAACGGTCGGACACCGTAAAATTGTCTAAAAGAGTGATTCTGAGTTAAACGGTTAAGATTTTTTCTTTATATAACGAACATCTGCATTAATACATAATTTCTCCACCAATAGTGTACTGTACGGTGGTCCACCGTTCATAGCTGAGAAAGAGAAAAATATATTATGATGTTAGAAGAATAATATGATGGGTTTAATGTTTAATTTTAGAAAATTTAAATTTGGTCACGGGTTCGGATATATTTTGGTCCCTGTAGTTATAAACTATAGTAAAAAAATAAGAAAGGAATTAAAAAATATGGAAGAATATTGAAAATAAATCATAAAATATACAAAAATAAGGTTGAAGGATACCGATCTAGAAAATCCAAAGAAATTCCGAGAATGAAATTTAAAAATCCTAATAACAAGCTTACAAATATTTAAAAATAAACGATTTTGTTTTCATATCATAAAATCGCTTCAATCTGCTTAACGTTAGGTTGAAATTAGCATCAAACTAATTAGCAACACTGATTTTTATCATAATAAAAAAAATAAAATTTAAAACCAAAATAAAAAATATTTAAATTTGAATAAATTAGAAATTAATAAGAATATTTTCAAAAATTTATCACTGATTACTTCAAAAACATTTGGTGAAATAGAAAAAAATAATGAGAAATACACCACACAAACGCGATAACAATGAAGTGCAAGCAGCCAGAGGACGATTGCGAGGAGCTCTAAATGATTCTTTACAAACTCAAGAAGTTGATGATATTCCCGAAGACTATGAAGAAGAAGAGGAGGAAGAACAACAACATCAAGTTGTTCCAACACGTCAACGGGGACGTCCAAAAAAGATACAATCAACCGCTGAACGTGTCTCACCTGCAGCTGGCTATATAACACCCAGCAAAAGACGCAAGCGAGATCTTGCCGGAGGATCAGGTGGTCAAAAGATACAAGCAGAAAGTTTTGTAATGAAACTTTTCGATCGCAGTCTTGATTTATCAAAATATTCTGAACAAACAGCACTGTATCCCATATGTAGGGCCTGGATGGCAAATCAGCCACGTAATCCCTCTATACGCAGCTATCGCGATGCACGCTCACCTTCACCCACGGAACGTAAAGATAATGGTGGAGAATTACTTATGAAATTGCGTAAAGGAGAAATACGTGATATAACTAGTATGCCTAAACCCAAAAAGACTGATGTTCCAAAAGTACCAACTCCCACCGTATTACCTAGAATTTATAATAAAAATGAAGATATTGTGGCGCCTGGTGATAAATTAAAAGATGCTAAGAAAGAAGATTTACTAAGGGATCATTTGAGCAAATGGAAACAGGTGAAATGTGATTGGCAAAAACATACAAAAATCTATCAACAGAGACAAGATGTTAGTTTTCAAATATTGGAGTTACTGTTTAAACCTTAAATGAGAGTTTTTTTTATTAATTATATAAATATTTATAGAGAAATAAAAAAAGTAATGTTTGTATAGAATTTGCTTTTATAAATTACTTTGCTTATGTCGGCTTTATAGATTTAAAATAAAATTAGTCCAAAACTGTCGGTAAAACAAAACATTTTTTTGAAAAACTAAAACAACCGAAGTGAACTTTAATTGAATAAATGAAACTGTACTGTAAGTGAGAACTAAATTAGAACTGAATCAAAATTGAACTTAACTAATGATCCGATCCCTACTTGATCTAAAGTGAACTTAACTAGAATAAATAAAACTGTACTGTAACTGTGAACTAAACTAGAACTGAATCAAAATTGAACTTAACTAAAGATCAGATCCCTACTTCATCTGATACAAATGCGAAATAGAACAGAACTCAACTAGAACAAACTTGCATTTTGCTACAACAG
This sequence comes from Chrysomya rufifacies, assembly GCA_014858695.1. Taxonomy (NCBI): domain Eukaryota; kingdom Metazoa; phylum Arthropoda; class Insecta; order Diptera; family Calliphoridae; genus Chrysomya; species Chrysomya rufifacies. Next base: position 13,817 of record JACGTJ010013937.1, on the reverse strand, counting down.
AAATCTATTATTACTAAACTAGAACTGAACTGAACTAAACTGTACCAGATCTCGTCTAGAACTCAACTAGATCTGAACTAATACTGAATTATAATTGAACAAGAACTGAACTAAGACAAAACTAGAACTGAACTATACAAAAATAAAACTCGATCTAAATTGTCCTAGAACTGAACTAGAAATCAACAAGAATTGAACTAAAACTTATCCATAACTGAATAAAAACTGAACTCGAACTTATCTAAAACTTAAGCGAACAAGAATTGAACTGAAACTGAACCATATATCGACCAGAACTAATTCAGTTCTAAACCAAAATTGAACTAGAAATGCGGTAGAACTGAACAGAACAAGATCGGAACTAAAACTAAATTAGAATTGATTTAGATTTAAATTAAAACTATACTCGGACTGAACTAAATCTGAGGCTTTCAGTAGACGAACTCAGCAAAAGCAAACACAAATTTTTACTGTGTTATTTGATATTTTCTCTTTTTTAAATATTTTTTTTTTTTTTTTTGAAAATGTTTAGAAAAATGTTACGAAAATATTTTCTTAAAACAAATACTACATTTCCTGTTAAACAATTTCGCGGGTTAAAAAATTTATCTTTAAAATTCTTCAGCAATGGTGAACCCATTAAAGTTTTGCAAATGGTCGAAGAAGATGTAGCAAAACCAAAAGATTTTGAAGTTTTGATAAAAGTATTAATGGCACCCATAAATCCGTCTGACCTTAATATAATACAAGGTACTCAAGTAATGATTTTATTTTCTACTTTTGTGTTTAATATAAAGCAATAAATTTAAGGTCGTTATCCTTTGCAGCCTGCTAAATTGCCAGCTGTTGGTGGAAATGAATTTGTAGGTGAAATTGTAGAAATGGGTGAAAAGGTGGAGAATTTCAATTTGGGAGAGCATGTAGTTGCTTATGAAACTGGTTTAGGTACTTGGAGTAAATACCTATTGCTTGAGGCTCAACAAATTTTGGCTGTACCTTATAAGCTAACCCTACCAGAAGCTGCCACTCTAACAGTTAATCCTTGTACTGCCTATCGTATGTTAAAAGATTTTGTGCATTTAAAACCAGGCGATTGTATCATACAAAACGGTGCTAATAGTGCAGTTGGTCAGGCTGTTCATCAATTTTGTAGAATTTGGGGTATTAAATCGTTGGGTATAGTACGAGATCGTTCGGATATAGCTAAACTGAAACAAAATTTAATTAGACTGGGAGCAACGGAAATTTTGACCGAAGAAGAATTGTTGAAAACAACAATTTTTAAAGACTACTGTTTGCCTAAACCACATTTGGCTTTGAATTGTGTGGGCGGCGAAAGTGCTAAAAATATAGCAAAATTTTTGGACAATCAAAGTGTTATGATAACCTATGGCGGCATGTCTAGAAAACCCTTAACCATAGCAACGGGACCTTTAATTTTTAAAAAAACATATATTTCGGGGGTTTTGGATAACTGATTGGATCAAGGAGAATGCTAAATCGAACCAAAGAACGGAAATGTTAAATAATATAATTGAATTAATGTTGAATAAGGAATTTGTAGCTCCCAATCATGTATTAATACCATTTGAGGAATATGAAGCCTATGGACCAAAGGCCTTAACGCTGCCTAATAAATTAAATAAAAAATGTATATTTGATATGTCGGTATAGGCAAATGAGAATTAAATTAAAAATTTATTGTGCTATTACATTAAAACCCTTAGAGCTAAGCGTCAATTTTTTAGCCAATGTAAAGGATTTCACGTTCTTAACCGCGAATAACTGGGATTTTCGTTGACTTTTAACAGTATGTGTAAAACGGACAGGAAATGCTATAAACCGAGATTCAATTACGAAAATTTCCGAAGTGTCTTATACATTTCAATCTCAATTTACTGAATTTTAAATGGTATTCCATTCCATTTGTAATTTCTACATTTTTCAACTGAGACCTCATAAAAAATATATTCTGAATCATGGGTTCGAAAAATCAAAATACACATGTCTGTCCCTCGGTTGGTATGTCGTTTATGAAGGTCCCCGATCGTAAAAGCTATACAATATATGTATCAAATCATTCCAAAATTTCCGTCGGTTGGTATGTCGTTTATGAAGGCTCCCGATCGTCAAGCTATACACTATATATATATCAAATCATTCCGAAATTTCCACAATTTTGCTATTTAAATTCAGCATTACTAATATCAAAATGTTTTGGCTTTAACTACATATTTTAGGACTAGGACTTCATAAATCGATAGTATCCTAATTTTGTTTTTTTTTTTTTTTAATTTTTCAAATCGGTTAAAAAATAGTCGAGTTATTGTCAAAAAGCTTTTAGCATAAATACCACATAAACAAACACAACACATTGGCCTAAATCTATATAAAGGCTTCGTTGATTTACTGAAAATTTCATTGATTTTTGGAAGAGTTTTTTTTTTTTGGGGTTTAATATTTTACCGGATTCGAACAGAACGGAGAAAAGATTAGGCTATGGGCGATTTGGATTATTGCATATTTGGAACCCGTACTTCAAAATGTCGCATTTTTCTTTAAAAAGTCGATTTTTTTCCAATTTTTGGAATTTTTGTAATTGTTCAATATTTAGTAGAGTTATAGCTAACAACAGCCGTAAACAGACACATCATATGCGCTTAAATCTTTGTGATTTGTAAAGCTGTTATAAAAGGTAGAGAGGCATACATTTTTTAAGTAAAGGGTATATAATATTCGACATAGCTAAATATAGCGTACAAACTAGTTATTTTTCATGTTATTTTTATACCCACCATCAAAAAATGATGTTACATCATATTATCATCATGGGCGTGGCCCACATTCTGCCCACTTCATCATTTATTTTGTTTAATATCTTTTGATGGTGGGTATTAATCTCTTTTGATTCGGCCAAGCCGATTTGGATTGGATTGCGGAAGATATCTTCATGAGTAGCAAATTTATATAATCTCTTATATTTGATGGAAATGCAAGTAATATTATGATCTAAAAAACATTAAAAAGTACAAAAAGATAACTAGTTGTTGCACTACTATAATAAACCGATATTATCTCTAAATTTTTATCTAAATGCAAGTAATAAAATGATCGGAAAGTAAAATCCAAAAATAACAACAGATAAGTAGCTGTCGCACTACTAATTCAATACACATTCTGGTATACCAAAATATAAAAATGCTTAAATATCTCAATTCTGTAAATGTATCTTTAAATAAGTCTCTTATCTGATTTTTGTGCCCTTCACAACCATGACCAGAGAAGAAACTGAGAAACGATTTTCGGCACATTAACCAAATCAAATCAAACAACAGGTTTCAATTTTAAATATATAAGAATGAGATTTTCCTAATATTTAGTTACAGAAACAAAGACCATTGGAATTGATTATGATTTGTCCATTATTTTAACTGGCAGCAGTATAAATATCCACCAAAATTTTATATATAAGTTAATTTAAAACCTTGAATATGTAAATATTTCAAAAATTCCATAAAAATTACTCATATGTGAAATTTCATTAGAATCGATGTGCTACTGGACCCCATTTGTACAACATCTCAAAATGACTTAAAAGTTAACTATAGTCTTATAATACAGTCACTTTCCTGGCCGTTTACTAAACGTACACGACTAAATTGTAGATATTTGCTAATTCTGTTGACTACCATGAGTGATTGCGGCTATATTCATTCAGTTGCCATAGTGTTCTAATTATTTAACCATAAATAAATCCTTGTAAACATTGGAAATGTTGTAAGACTATTCAGTAACATTTCACTTATCAAATCTAAGTATTGAATTTTACGAATATCTACTTCCGGTTTGAAACGGAAAAATTTCTACTTTGTTTTCATATCAAACGGAAATAAAATTTATGAACGGCAATTGGTTGGATTTATTGAGGAAGTGTTATAAGTTTAATTTTATATTTTAATACCCTACAACACCATAGGTGGAGATGCGTTTGGGTGGATGTTTGTAACACTCGTTCAATTCAGAATCACTTTATGACTCGAATTAACAATGTCCGTCCATTTGGTGACTGATTGTCCACATAAATCTTGTGCAAACTTTACAGGTGGTAATTTTGAAGCTATCGTCTTGATAAATCAATATTTTGCACATGGACCAAGCCTATTAAAACTAGCCATGATCGGTCATAGTCGTCATAGAAATGTTCGTACAAAATGATGGTAAAACACATCAAAATGATAAGATATGTGGGCGAGGTCTATAAAATGGATATATTGATTAAATTTGACACAGATTATTATTTCTATAACAGAACTAGAGCCTGCAGAATTTCACCTAGCCCCCATACAAATATTAACTAGGAATGAGGTTTCGAAATTTTGTAATAACGTAATTTAATGAAATTTGAGATGCAGTCGTAAGATAGCTCTGGGTTGAAGAACATGTCTCGGGTCGTTGTAATTATTTCTTAAATACAACCAGCCGCGTTGTTGTTGTTTGATCTTCGAGAATCTTGCGTCTCGCTCACACCGGTGCGATATATTAGCACGCATAACTGTAAATGTTGTGCGTGGTTTTGTATCAACCGCGTGTTTTTAATTTACTGTTTGGATTGGTGGAGACCATTTAAAATCAATTATTACTGGAGGAGTACCATTAAAGTGTAAAAACTGAAGATCCATATATTCCAGCTTCCTAATATGAAAATATAGGTCGACTTGAGATCAAAGTCATTATTGGTGGTACCATTAAACTCAATATACAGTAGATCCATATATTCCAGCTTCCTATATTAAGATATTGGTCGACTTGGGATCAAAGTCATTATTGGTGGAGATCATTATTAAAACTCGATATTTTTATCAAGGCCGTGTTTGAATCCTTCCTATATGATGATGCAGGTCACGATTGTACTAAGGCCTCCGTGTGATAACCTGGCAATATGTGTGCCTATTTTGCAGCGCCATTAAAATTGAAGAATTCAAAAAATAATTTGACATGTATAACTTTATTATCTATCTTAAGTTATATACCAAAATTTCATTGTATCAGTCCATTATTTCGTATAGTTCAGAACAAGGCTCTATTTGCATAAAATTCTTAATTATGTGAGTAAGATATCTTGGTAAAGTTTTGGCCAGATTAACACAAAGACAAAATCTATAAGAGTTGGAAACGAATTGGACATAACTTCATCTTGCATAAACAGGAGTAGGGTATCATATAATCGAGCCTGAACGACTTAAGCATTCTTAATTTTTATTATATACAATCAAAATAAACATAATTTTTTAAAAACAAATTTAAAACATTATTCATAATTCTGCGAAACATACATTTATCTTAAGAAGCTTTAATTTTATTAAAAAAAAAAAAAACAAATATGTTATAACATTTGCTTACACTTTCAGTGGCAAATTAAATTATATATACTAAACTTAAGACTTTTTATGATGTCTATGTCTGATATCTTATTTTCTTTGGCTAAAATTTCTTATTAAAGATTAAGTATGATACTGCGATATAAAAAGTATAAGATTATTAGAAATTTTTGAAAACATTTTGAGAAAAGTATAAATATAACATTTCATTTTTTTAATTTATTATTTTTTTCTTTTTACTTTGTTTAAGGCATTCAAAGCAGTCACAGAATAATGTCGAGATTATTTTTGGTTATTTTAGCCGGATTAGCTATTAGTTTAGTAGATTTAGCAGATGCGACATTTGTTTCGAACGATGAATGGAATCAATATAAGGTTAGTATTAACATTGAATTGTGATATTATTAAATAATTTATTTCAATTTTATCTAACAAGTAAGATTATATTCAACTTAGTCAAATCTTTGATACCCACCATCAATAGTGGTTAAATAAAATAAATGCTGAAGTGGGGAGAATGTGGGCGGTCTACGCAAATTTATCCATTTGTGCATACAAATGTGGTATTCATGTTATGATGTAACAAAGAAATTATTTTTTTTTTTTTTTACAATTTGGGCGTATATGGGAGGTGAGCGGAAAAAGTAGGCGTGGCACGACCATTTTTGGTTTG
>JACGTJ010013933.1:0-10633 GCA_014858695.1 Chrysomya rufifacies | reverse complement strand
ATAAATTTGTCATTCCGTTTGTAATTTCTACATTTTTCAATTGAGACTTCATATATATTCTAAATCGTGGGTTCAAAAATAATCACAAATAAATAACAAATCATGTCATAGGGTTTCGAAAATTTTGTTATGGAAATTTGTGTAAATCCATTCATATATGGCCCAGATATCTTCAACGGACAATTGGTTTTAAATATTTCAAAATATTTGTGGTGAAAGCTAATGAAGTGTGTAGCGGTGCAGAAAATACATATTAGATTTCTTAGGAGAAGGGTATATAAGATTCGGTACAGCCTAATTTAGAGTTACAATTTGGTTTTTAAAACTTTTTTTTTTTTACTTTTTTGGTGCTAACGCATTGAAAAATAATTTGTTGTTAATAAGAGTATAAATGTATATTTAAATCAACACATCGTTTCATAAAACTCTATTTCCATATATAGCAAATATTTTCCTTAATTATTTTATTTCATTATTATAAGCCACAATTTTCATGGGCTTTGTGTAAAATTTTCGATGGCATTGAATGAATATGTTCTGTTTGTTGTTTAAATTTCAATATTATTTATTAGTTTATTTATTTACCATAATTTTTAAATCCTTTGTTATTTATTTACGCATTATACGATTATATTCATATGTTTGTGTTGGTGTATTTTTGTTAAATTTTTTTTATAATCATAATATGCGATTGTGTGGTTATGGCCGTTATATACACGTTTATAGGCATGTGTAACTACATGCTGTTTAACGGATGTTAAAAATGTATTCATCTGGAAATAAAAGCTCATAAATTACAATCATACAATAAATACAATACATTTTCAAAAATACTATATAAGTGTACATGTATGTACATATGTATGTATGGATGTATGTATATTAAGATTTTGACAATAAAATACATCCATATTAAGAGGATGTTATAGTATATAGTAAATTGTATACCTATTGTGCGTAGTTTACTTAGTTATTTAAATTATACGTTATATAATATCTACAATACATAATGGAAAATATATATTTATACAAGCAACTAATACTTGCTTCAGATTTCGTAACATAATTAAAACAGTTGTTTCGATTTCCACGAAACCTAAATAGATTAATCATCATGAATTCATTGTTTCTTTTATATTTGTCACACTGTACTAGCATATAATAATTATATTTCAATTTATAATTAAGTATTATTTACACAAATTTGCTTGGTAGTGGTAATTATGTTTAATATGAATTAATTTTTATATTAATTTGTTGGCATAGTGCAGCTGAATTTTGGGAGTTGGAAAAGCAAAAGAGACCAATTTTGTAAAATTTATTACATTCTCGCAAAGTTTGAAATTTCAAATTAAAATTTTTAATTTAGGTCTGGTAAATTCGATTACATTTGTAAGCTCAATACAACATTAATTGGATACACGGTAGTCCCTCAAATATATGAGTAATATTAATCAAATTTGATATGTGCAAAATCTTTCATTTCAATCGCCTTCTCATTTCAACAATCCCCCACAAAAATGTCTGTCCAGAATATGGGCCTAACTGTTTAAAATGCTCAAGTATGTTAATAAAATCTAAGTTGTACATAATGGTGTATAGTCAAGATTGAACGACAATAATATTCTTACTTGTTATGACCTACATTAGACAAACATAGTTTAATGGTCTCTCCCTACGTGTTACAAATCTGAAAGCCTTCTTAGTGGAATGTAAAATTATTCTTTGCTTGTATTTTGATCGATTCTGTTCTGTTAAAGTTTTTAGGTTCATATATTACTCTATTGCTTCAATAATAGCACAATCCATAAAATCCGATATCGGGTTTTCATCACTAATAATACCGAGGTTTTATAACTAATTCTAAAATAAGAATTTCGATAGATCTCTCCCATCCTAATTACAAAAACTGGAAATACTTTGCCCAATGAATATGCCTTCGCTTATCTTTTAAGAAAATTAATCCATTATTTAATTTCATCCACAATTTTCGAATTTTTGTTTTCTATAGTGAGGATATTGCAGCAAATGATAAATCTCTATGATTACATATTACAATACCAAACAAACATTATATAAGAGAAATATTTGTGCCAAAATTCGTCTTCTTAGTTCATCGTGCTTTCAACAGACAGACGGACATCGCTAGATTAGAATATTACCAGGACCATGAATATATATACATGTTGGGTTCTTAGGCGAATATTTTAACATATTGCCAACGGAATAACAAACCCAATATACCCCCACCATTTAGGAGATAAATGATAGGTAAACCATTAGATTATATAAAAAACTACACAAAATGAATAAGTTTGCCTATATTTCCTTCTACCTGTCACATATAGTAAAATTTAAATATTGTCCTTTATATGGTATCACTGTGTGACCCAACAGAAGGTCTGCAACTGTATTTGCAGAAAACAAAGCTCCATTTCGATTAACAAAAACGTAAACAATTAAATTAAATCAATCCTTCTTTTTATATAATTTATTCTATTAAATATACGAATTCGAAAGGATTCATCCTATAACAATTTCTAGGATTTCTCGGATAATTGTTTTTGAATGTACCATATATACAAATTCTGAAGAATTCAATTATTATAATGTATTTGTGCGCTTCTTTGTAATATAGAGAACAAATTTCCATTTTTAAGTTTACCATTCGAATCACTTTCTTAGTCGAATCGTCTTAATTTCGTGCAGTTTATTACTTTGACAGAAGGACGAATTTGATCATGATCAATCCATTATTACAGGTAGCTTTCATACAATTGTCCTCCTGGAATCAGAATTAAACGCTTTTATATATGCGTGTGTAGTTTCCACATACAGGAGATCCTTTAAATATCCATCAAAGTGCAAAAAATATCTATCGCAAAATGCAAATAATATGTCAAGGAGGTCCCAATTTTTATTTATTGGTATTTCTTTACTGCATGGAAGAAGCAAGAGTCCTATTAATTTATTCTAATCTCATACAATTTTACTGATAGGAATTTTAAAATATTGAGTGGTGGAATGCTAAGTTTTTTAGTCTTTTTATTTTTTTTTTTTTTAATTTTTCTATAGTGCGTTTAAATAGAAAGTTCAATTTTGACAAATATTTCATTTATATCATAGGTTGAGATTTCATTGGGAAAAACATCGTTGTCAAATTGTCTTCATCCGTTTTTAGTGCTCCAGATACACCATGTGGTGCTAATTTCTCGGGGTTATACAAGATATTAAAATTTTCATATTAAATGTAAAATCAATAAAGTTATACGACTGGAATTTACGCCCACAAATATCTGCCTTACAGATATTTGTCAACAGACGCCTATTAAGTCTTAACCTAACGCCAGATTGTGATCGATTTCCCATCAGATCCCAGTATGTGTAGAGTACATACCAAGATAAGATTCCCTTAGCATAGCCCGTACTGCGATGGAATGAAATCCTGAGAGAAGTAAGCGTCGACCATCACTTTTGTTTAATAAGCAGCTCGGAAAAGAAGTCGAAGATCTGATAGAAAGTGGGGTAAAATTAAAACCATCGATCTGATCATACCAGAATGAAGCACATTTGTTAAAGCTCTATGCTTGTTATTGGGATGAAGAGAACATATATACACAAGACATGTATGTAAGAAAATGATTGTGTATATATTTTTATACGTAACTGATTTAAGGGAAGTATATATCAATTATATTATACCAAACAAGAGATCCTATTTAAATGTTTACATGAAATTCTACATTCCGATTTTCTTAAAATAAAACTGACCTATGTTTTGGAATATTTTGTTGTGTAACTTTTTAAAGGATCAGGTTTATTTATCGTGATTTCCATTTAAAATTTCGAACTCATTAACCTAAGGCTCTTGTAAACTACATTGATGTGTTTCATAAATGTAATTTAATGTTTAAAGATACCTACCACTAAATATTTCAAAGGAATTTCTATCCAATATAAGAATGAATATTTACCATTTATATCTCAATTTAACAAATACATCATATTTTCGAGAACTATTCACTTAAATTTCAATAGTTATGAGTTGTTGATGATTAATTTGATTATAAAAATGTTTTATTTTGAATTCACAAACTCACTATAAATTTTCGTACATTACCTTGTATTTTTTAGCAAAATTTTGTTTTTGTTTTTTATTATTCAGAATTATGATACTATTTTATGTTTCCAACAAATTGCGAAGTAATTTTTTTTATTTTGATAAATCGTTGGTCATTTATCACATCATAAATTTATGATTTACAATTTACTACTAGTGTTTGTTCTCAAAATATTTTCATTGTTTGCACATCTACTTTTATTCTTTTGTTCTTCTGCTCTGGTTAAGGACTTAATATTTTCAATTTTTTTATTCACATTTTTATTTTATATTTTTCAGCAGTTTTATGTGTTAAATAAATGTTTTGAAATTAATCTCAATTGTTTTACAATTCGCAAACTAAAAACTGCACTCAATCACTCAAAACTTTTCAACGACACACATCATTGTACACACAGATACCAAAACCCAGAACACTTCCATACACCGTTAAAAAACTAATACAAATGCAATGGATGAAAAACTTTTACCAATAGACACCATTAACCACATGCAATTCATCTTTCAATGGATTTTTGAATTAAAAAAAAATGAACTTTTTTAAACTTTGCAAATACATATACAAACATTTTAATGGCACGCAAAGAACAATAATAAAAATAACAACAAAACAACTTAAACAGGAAACGGAAATGAATAACAAAAAAATCAAGGAAGATGTCGCGTTTTCAATGTTTTCTCTTTTCTTTTTTTTTTTGTTTCAAATTATAACCATTGAATCTGTTTATATGTAAGTGTCGCTCTGACATTCATATAGTTCGACTGACAAACTTTTTTTTTGTGTTTGTTTATTTAAAAATTTGCGTGTTTTATGGTGATGTGAACGTACGCACGAAAGTAAAATTGCGTTGTTTGTGATTTGCGGCAATGGCGGCAAGTGTTAAATTGTTACGCGTCTTATCCACCTTTTGTTGCGTGTCAACATGGAATAAACATTAAAATCTCAGTTGATGCTGTATGAAGGTGTTGAAAGTGTCTGAACTGAGATTCATAAACCCAAACAAACTTTTATGGTTGGCATCTGAATGGAATATTCTTTCGACTCGTGCACAAAAATTGGCAAAGTTTCATGTAAATGTTAAATGTTGACTGGATGTGGAATGAAATTAGTCTTTTATTCTCAAATTCCACAACCCACTATATTTTCATAGCATTTGTTTGTATGTTTTTATATATTATTTTGGAGCATGATAGCAAGAAGTGGGGTTAGTTTTTGGAGACAGAGAGTACGAATTTTGTTAGTGTATGTTTTAAGTATCATAAATTATGCGCTTGCGTGTACTTTTTGTTTTACTGTAGAACACACAACAATAGAAAGAGTTTTTGTTTATCTTTTTTTTATTTTATTTTATTGTTTTTGTTATCAAATAAAAGCAAAAAATGGGGATTTTATTTATACAGGATGCATCAAAGATTTAGAATTTTTATGAAATGCCAAAATCATTCGAATTAAATGGTTCATCCGGCATGTTAAAGTAAAATGGTTTTCTTATAATATTTATTTTATTTATTGTATTATTTCATATACTTACATATCTCCATATAATGTTCTTTATAAAGGTGCTACTTGTTTAATAATAAAAAATTTTATACTGAAATGTTCATGTCATAAACAAAAAATATTATGGATTTATATCCCATATAGCTGAAGAGTGATTTTAGTAACACTCGAAAATACTTTATGTATTCTAACCGATTGTTGTTTAACAGTTATTAAGCTATTAAAAATTGACAACTGTTAAAGTTGGTTCATTATTTCATCTAAATCTATACAAATGGTAGCTTAACTTAAAGAGTAGACAAGAGGCGAAAGTAATTGTCAAAAAAAACTTAAGTGATTTTTGAAACAGAATTAAAAAAGAAAGGAATTATGTTGACATAATATATGTCGTTACATTCGCTCTTAGTTATCTATAAACTATCCCAATTATATAGAAAATAAGAGTGCCTTAATCAATCGAGCCCGACTATATGATACCCTACACCATATAATAACAGAATTTTATATATACATTTTATCAATTTCAGTAAAATACGAGAGTTGACACGTCATAATTTTGTAAAACTAGGTGAAATGTGGAACATAGATTACAATTTACAGAAAAGTTATGTGAATTGAATTTCCGCGAGATATCTAAAAAAACTTCTGGGTAAAATAATACAAAATTGGTATGACATTTGGAATGTAAATTCAGAGGATGTTATGTATACTAAATTTCTATAAACTATACGTATATTTAAGGGAGCTATAGGCATTAATCCCCATTTGGGGACGACATTTGTTAACCCCCGAAAAAATAATTGACCGATCATAACATGTTTCGTCCTTGGGGCAAAAACAAGACATCTAAACGACTACGGCTCTTCCTACCTATTTCAGCATTTTAAACAGTAAAACACTATTTCTGAGAAAACCGAATAGAATGAAACTGGTATTGATATTTAATTTCAATAATTTTTTTTTTTTTAAGATTTATGAGAAATAATGGACCGGTCATGAGCAATTTTAATAAACCAAAATAATAACATGTACCAAATTTGAAGATGATATCTTTAAAATGATCATCCAGGCGTTCAGACGGACGGGGATTATAAAATCGACTAAGAAATGATTCTTAGTCGAACTGTATATTTAAAGGTTAAATACATCCGCACAAAAGCATTTTACCCTCTCCAACTATGGTGGTTGGCGCTAGAATTTCTAATTTCTCGGACCTTTTGGTATTCCCCGAAACACTCGTGAATATTAATGTAGTCTCGCAAATTAGACTCGAATGAGAACTGAACTTGCACTGAACAAGAACTAAACTTGAACTGAACTAGAAAAGAACTACAACTGGACTTAAATTTAAGATGCGCTAGATTCAACCAAAGAAACTGGTTTTTGATAAATCTTTGATTCATCCAATACTTCTTCATATTTTTTGTGTAAATTTTTCTAAATACAATGTAAACCCAACCAGATCATTTTATATATCATTTCGTATTTTTAAGACACTATTGACCACCGCTACATCTATTTGTTTTTAATTGCCGACAGCGGGAACTTTTCATCACCAAACGCTAAGAGGTTATTTTAGCTGTAAGATTTTTTTCTTCGACTGTCGTTATTCGACATCACTTGATCTATTGGTTTATCTAAATAATAAGTTCTTGCCATATCCAATTAAATGGATATTCAGTCACGTTTTCTTTATATATTACATATACTTTTCAATATCATCTTGATTTCGGAGGGGAAATTTGATGGATTATTTCTTTTTAATTACAACAGTGGTGTTTGCAAAAAAAATTATGCTATAAATTTAAGTCCTTTGTTTTCTTTTAAATTTCTTTTAATTTGCACACATACGGGTTCTCAGAGAAGTTCTATAAGCATAAGATATTACAGAAAAAAAATTGTTCGCGGGAACTTTTTTCGATTCATATTATTTGATAAACATTTAGAGACAATAGTCAATTATTTCTATATAAACTCGATTTTATCTACTTGTGACTAGTGTGTTTGTTTTTATACAAAATAATTAACCAAATATTTGTAGTGTATTTTGTTAGAGAATAAATAAAATTTCACAAAAGCAAATTGTTATAGTATGTGTGGTCAACGTTATACTGATGACTGAACTAAACTGATTACCGAACATCTTAAAAGGTACCAAAAGCAAAAAAGAAAAACCTATGTCATACAGCCCTGCAACCATTTACTATCGAAAATGACTCCTAAAAGTAGCTTCAAGTTCTTACTGAGAGTTCGGGAAGAAATGTACCTCGTTTCGATAGTTTTTAAATGCACTTTTTGAGTATCGGTTTAGTGATATTTAGAAGTCTAAAAAAAGAATCAAGAGAGTAACCAAAATCGTTCATTTATCTGTAATAAAAATGTACTCAGTGATTAGAAATTGATAATTTTATAAATTTTCGTCAGTTGTTTCGTGATTGTACCGAAATATGTAACAGATTATCATTAAGATATTTGTAAAATTGTTTAATCAGAATGAAGACGTAACAACAAATAGCATTTTGCGCTGACAAACTTTAATTTTGACGGACATTGCTGAGGGGCTAGGTGAAATAATGGACCGATTGGAATGAAATTTAGAACAAAAGTCAAGATATATAGAAAAGTTATGTGTGAACACATATTTAAGGCAAATTTTTTAAATATACCTCATTCCAAAAGTATCATTATCAAATTCAAGAAGTTTTGTGTTATCTGTTAGCCGTCCATACGAGTGGACGACATTGGAAAATCGATTAAGGAAGTCTTACTATATGATACTAAGCTTTTACTTTTCCATCTACGGTGGTGTATGGAAATTTAATTTTATTCCGTCCGTCTGTCTGTCTGTTGAAAGCACGATAGAGATCGCATGGGATGATATTGATATATGGAACAAAAACCAATGAAAACCTGTGATAAATATGAAACGGATGAACGTGTAAATATGAAATTTAAGGTAAATTATAATACAGTAACGGGAAACTAGGATGCTCGCTCATAAAAATATGCCTTTTTAGGCACATCTCGCCCTAATTATGAAAGGAAAGAACGTACAAAGAAGAAATTTTAGAATGACAGTTAGATAGTAAGAAAAATATTGGAAAAAATGGGCGTGAAATCGCCCACCCACAAAAATCCAAATGTGAAATGAATGGAGGTAAACGATGAAACTTTCGATGTATCGTTAGTTAATGGGGAGAAACTTGGCAAAAATAACGCTTTTCCGTTCGTCCATAAAAATTTTACATATTTAGTACTTTAGTACATATAATGGAAGAACGTACACAATTGAAATTTTAAATATGCCATTAGATAGTAATGTTAGATACAATAAATGTATGTGTAATATTCTTTAATAATAAGGATAACTTTCCTTACTTATAAGTTCAAATTTTTAAATTTTGGGACTGACGATAAAAATATCTGGCAGCTCTCTTTATAGATTAAATTGTAATCTATTTTTTAGAATTGATCTATAGATTTATTTGCATAATACGTGAAAAAGGGTATGAAGAAATTTTATTGGTTGTATTAAATCAAAATTTAAAATAATACAATTTTATATTAATTCAATATAATTCACGTATCGAAATAAAATACACTTAAAACTTACTTACTGCTCTAATATATCTCTTTTATCAGTGCACATAAAAAAATATTAGTAAATTAATTCAAAGTTTGAAGGACCACTTGAAACTAAAGATGAAATTAATTTTACTTTAAATCCTTTTGCTGACATCTATTAATGTCCTTACATAAAATCTAAACAATTTAAGAATCCACTAAACTCAACTAAACTAGACGTAACGTATTTTCTACGATTAAGTTTCAATTCTATAATTTATTACTTCCAATATAAACACGTTTAAATGTTTGTAGCAGTTTATATATAAACTTATGTACATGTACACATACACACAAATACATATACATATGTAGTGTTATATATTTAAAATGGTCATATGGATTATAAATGGCAACATTTAGCAGCATCTGAAATATGAAAATAAAAATCAAAAGAAATCAAGGATACAAAAAACAAAACGCAAAAGAAGAGCAGCAAATTCACTAAATGTCAAAGTTCTATCATAAACTGACAAGCACGTGCTCGTTATAATCTCAAAAAATATACATATATTATTATATACATTCGTTGTTTTATATACATACATATATATAGGAATACTATATCTAAATTATATTGTATGTATACTTTCTTTGATATGCATGAAAACAAAAACATACGAAATTTCTCTCACGTTGGTTGCTATCCATTGATCGGGAGCAATAAAAACTTGTATTAAGGAATAGTAAAAAATTACAAAAAGAAAATAAAGCAAAATTTTTAAACAATTCACAGTTCACAAAAAAGTAAATAACTGGAATGGAATGTACTCTTAATGTACATAAACATAGATACATATAACAGTGTTACCAGCATTGTTTTCGGGACTTAAAGAACGACTCGGTAATGTTCGCAGTCTATAGCTAAATCCTCCATAATTATATTATAAACTATAAGTTTATCACTACGTTTGTAATTTCTACATTCTCTTTTGAATCGTCGGTTTGAAAAAATCGAAATATGCAAGTCCGTCTATCTGTCTTTCATAAAGTTATAAAATATGTATATTAAATCATTCCTTAAGGACGTGAGAATTTTGCAATTTAAATCCGGTATAATCCATTCATAAATATCCACGACATTTTTAAAAAACTCTTATTTTTAATAATTTTAAAATGTTTCCATTATAAAAGATAGAGACTTCATTGTTTCCTGAAAATTTGATTGAATATTGTAGATTTTTTCGGTGTAACATTTTATCGGATTCGACCATCTGGAACGGGGAACTTAGGATTTTTTTGTGTTCGCCAACTTAAGTGAAGATTAAATAAGATTCGGCATAACCGAATATAGCGTTCTTACTTGTTTTTATTTAGTTTTGATATTCGCCAATGGAATAACATTTTACTAGATACGATGTCCGTCTGTCTGTCCGTCTGATTAAAAC
>JACGTJ010013925.1:0-19884 GCA_014858695.1 Chrysomya rufifacies | reverse complement strand
AGAATTTAAGTAAATTTAGAATTAAAAAAAAAAAAAAGATTTTCAGTGAATTTTTTACTTTACAAAAATGTATTTTTTCTCAAATTTTTTCTAAATTTCTATTTTTAGTAAATTTTTCAAAAATATCCTCTTAATAATAAATCTTTTCAAATTTTTCTGTTTATAGTAAATTTTTCGAAATTTTCTGTTTATAGAAAATGTTTTAAACATTTTCTGTTTATATTAAATTCTTCAAAATTATTTTTTATAAATTCTTCGAAAATTTATTTATAAAATTTTTTAAATTCTTTAAAATCTACCAATCTGAGCTAACATAAAATTTAAGTTTTGAAATGTTCTAATCCCTTTATTCGGATCTAAGTTTTAAATTTGTAAATCTCCTTATCTGTAAAATTCCATAAAGTGGTTGTTCATTTGAAAAATTTTATTAATGTCACATCATATAAAGATATAAATCTAACTAGATTGTTATGAAGATCGAAATTCTATAATTCCAACACATAGAACATAAAAAATCCTATGATTTTCCTTAATTTATTTCACCTAATTAATAATAGAATGCCGTTCAAAGAATTCGGAAAATTTAAATGATGTTCATGTCTTGAACTTATCATTATGCAGCAATGTACAAGTAATCAAGGAGTGTAATGGTAACTATGTTGATGATCCCCAGAAATTGAATTTGGAACAAGTAAGTAATAACTTTAAACACACAAAAGTCACATGCATTACAAGTAAAGTGACCCAAAAAAATTAATGCTATTTATTGAGATCAAGTTATAGACAATTGCTGAATAAGAGTTTTGTTCTTTTTTTAATTTATGTTTTAATTGCAGTTGAAATTGAGACTACGCAAAACAGTACAACACCGACAAACGTATCTCAAGTCGAAAAATGCTGATGTTAGCCCAGAGGCACAAGAATTATACAGAGTGATTGCTAAGCAATTTAAGGTTGGTTTTAGTTAATCAATCAATTTAAAGTTAAATTCTATCCTAAGTTTTCCTACTTTTTTGAAATATTTTATCTTTTTTTTTTAATTCTAGAATAGTCTTTAGTTCGATTTATTTGATCAATATTAATTTCTTGTATTTTATTATTCCAGCATAATGAAGTCTCTTGGCAAGGTCTAAATATACAAATATTTAATGAAGTCACCATAACACCACCATATAGGGCGGAGAACGTTGTCTCAACATCAAATAATAAAAATTTATGCAACTACATTAAGAAAATGGTAAAAACTAGATGTGATGATGATTTATAAATAAAGAATTTTTCTATATAAATAAGATTTTATTTTATTATTAGTACTAGTATTTTCAATTCGTCACTGTCTCTCTGCATTTAACTGTCTGTTACCGTTATTATTACTTTCTTTTAATTTATTTTTTTATTCTTATTATTTTTATTTTATTTTTTTCATTTTTATTTGTTTTTTTTTTTTTTTTTTTTTTAGATTGAAAATTTTATTATTAACAGAGCATCACAAGATAATAGTGCTGTTATGGGTACTTCGTCAACATCTTCGTCTACATCTTCATCATTATCATCAAGCAATGCGGCATCCGGATCTCCAGTGCCCACAAATTCATAATAATATAACAAAAGAAAAAATTAAAAACAGAAAAAACAAAACACCAAGAACAACAATAAAAAAAAAACAAAAATATATAAAAAAGATGAAAAAAATAATAAAGTTAGAACTCCCCCTAAATAGTTTTCATTAACAAGTGAACGTTATATAATTGGTAATATTTGACGTTCCAAAAAGAGTTAATGCATAAAATATCAGTTTGGATTCTTAGATCTAAAGCATTTTAAAAGAGTAAGATTTGTTTGCTCAGGAAAATAAGTGCATATTTCTAGATTTTCGAAATTACCCAAAAGTTAATAATTTAGCAGCATAAGTATCTTACAACAACCATCCTTCGCATAATAATGAAAAGTGAGATTTTTTTTAAGAAAGTAAACAGAGAACAATAATTATTGTCAAAATTTACAACATAATATTCCAATCGTTTAATTCTGATGTTAATTATATGGATATAATTTTGCAATATAAGCCAATTGCTAGATTTCATCTTAATAAAAATTAGGGAACTAATCCTAGATAACTCTAACAAGAAATACGAAACAGAATAGGCTGCAAAGTCTTAAGGAGAATAGGACCATTTCTAGGCAGAGCTAAGTGATTTTGGTGAGAATTCTTAAATGAGATGGCTGGCTTCAAGGAACATAGTCTCGGGTTTCTGTAGAAAGTTTGAATTGACAATTTTTATATAAATAGGGGAGAGTCAATTTCTGCTTAGTTATTTACTAAAACTATCATTCCGTTCTGATTCTCCTTTTTATCTTTCTGAACGCATCACAATGAATCTATATTGATCTACAGTACATCACACTTCTTTAATCTATCTGTATAAGTGAATCAACGAACATTTTTTGTTTAAAACAAATCAAAAAATATAAAATTTATAAATAATGCTAGGAAACTATCTTCGAGTTTTTAATGTAAAAATTCATTGTTTGAAAGAAATTTATTATTTTGTGTAAAATTTTTCAAAAATTTATCATTTTTATTAGAGTTTTTGATATTTTTTAACGTTTCGAAAATTTTTTCAAATATTCGATTTTTAGTCATTTTTTTGAAAATTTTCTATTTTTTATTAAATTTTCAAAAATTTGCTATTTTTAGTAAAAATGTTTAAAGTTTATACAACTTCAATACTACTTTGAATAGTCCAAATTCAAAATTTCTATGTTCAAAATAAACTTTAATTTCTGATTTAGTTCTTTTTTAATTTCGTTTTCTTCTATTTCAATTCTAGGTCTGATCTAGTTTTGTTAAGTTTTAGTTCAGTTGATCTTTTTGCAAAGGACACCTGTAGTATCATTAGGGATTTTACCTACCTTATAATAAAAATCTAATAAAGGCGTTCGATCAGCTTGGCTAACATTCCGAATTTACTCTAACTCATATAAATTGTGTGATTTCAGTTACATTCTACTGGCCTGTTCTTAATTACAAAAACATAAGTTTCAACATAATCATTTTTTGTATGTTTATCTTTTAAAATAATTATTAATTAAAATTATAAAATGTTCATATTTTCAAGATGATGACTTGGTAAAATCGAAAACATTAAATTTGTTGTCTTTAACTTTCAAATCAAATTTTAACAATGTAGCAGTAATAAAACTTATCGAGAAAAATTTTAAAGCAGCTGGGTGCTAGCGATGAATTTTCTAATTAGACATCGGTTAAAACCTTAAAATTATTCAAATTCATTACGAAATATCGTTAAATAAATTGTTTTTTATTATTAACTGATTTCGATTTATAAAAACAATCCTTGCTTGTTTTTATTACACACAGCATTACAAATTTAAAGTAATCTTAAAATCGGTATTGAGTACTCAAAGAAAAGATAATCGTTACCTGGTTAGTAGTAACCATATACTCGATACTTTAACAACACTTGTTAGTTTTGCAATTCCATACATCAAACTGACGTGACGGCAAAGTTATTTCGATAATAAAAAAAAATATTGCTTAAAATGTAAATTTTTGTAGTAATTTAAAGCCGAAATCAACTTATTGCTAATAAAAACAAGAAAATCCAGCTATATTTGCTTATAAAGTTAAAAAATTTCTTGATATTTTAACGTGTTTTGAAAGGAGAAAAATCAAAATCTTCTTTTGTATTGTAGCTGCCGACTCCAAGAAGATAAAAAAATAAAATATACGAATAAGTGAGTGTTTAAAACGCATCTAATAAGTAGAAAAAAAGAACAATAGATTTTTTCATTTGTTTTGAGCATAATATATTTTCGCCTGAAATAATTTGTTTAACTATATTTAAACAAAAGAAATAAGTAAATGAACAATATTTTGATTTTGTTATAAATTAAGAAGAAAAAATCTAAAAGTTACTAATACGCTGCCGGCGTCACTGCATTCGCAAAATTTTGACAGCCATTAAGTAGGTTTTGTTGTTCTTAAATTTTTTTTTAATTTTCAGTCAGCGCTAAAATGCATGAGTATGTGTTTATGTGTTGATTGTGTTTTGAGTTTTGTTGCTGTATTTTAACAATTTTTTAGTTGTGCATTTTAATCGAATATTTTATTCGAACTGTCGGTATTTACTTTTTGACTGTGTTTATGTATGTGTGTGCGTGACTTGTGAAAACAAACGCCATAAAAGAATTAAGAAAAAATTTGCGAATACGTCCAAAAGAATAGAACACAAATTTTTGACAGGTAAGAATTTGTAGAACAAAAGAAAATTAGCAAAAGTAGAGAAGAACACATTTTCGCCAACATTGTGTGTGGTGTTGTGCTTTACTTTATTATAGCCTAATAATATTTTTTTATTATTATTATTTAATAATACATATTGCATTGACAAAATAGATTGGAGAGAAAAGAAGTGAGCAGTAAAAAAAAATAATTGTGAAATAACATATTTTTCTTATTCTCCTATATATTTTTTGTCGGTGTGTCCATTCGTGTGCTGTGGAAAATCGCTTGTGGTGTTGTACTTCATTGACGTTTTCGAAATTTTCTTGGTGGGTGCGTGTATAACATATCCTCTTCTTTACAACATCATATTCTTTACCATCATCATCATCTTCGTCGTTTTTCCAAAGGTCGTCCGTCACAAAACAACAAAAGAAGAAGAATAGCAATCAAAACAACAACGAGGTAGTAGAAAAAAGTTAAAGAGAAAACGCGATTCACTCTGGTCGCACTCACAACAAGATACAAGAAGAAACGAAAAAATACTAAAAAAGGAAAGAAAAACAATTGTGGAAGTTTTACAACAAGAAAAAAATAATACACATAAGAAGAAATTCTTTAAGAATTTTTAATATAAAAAAAATCATCATTATAATAAATTTGTTATAAAGAATATAAAACGCAATTCCTTACGGTCTGCCAACATCAAAGAAAACCAGTAACATAAGAAAAATTGTATATTGTATTGTGTAGAAAGGAAAATAAGAAAAAAATACGCCATTAAGTGTGAAGTAAAAAAGATGGAAATTGAGCCAGATCAATCCATGGAAGCTATGGACATACAAGAAATAGAGTCTTTGCCCGGTGCTGAATTACACGATCAAGAGGATCTCCATAAACTACATTTGCCACCAACAGCAGGCGGCCAACAATTGCCGAATGAAAACGGTAATGTGCCACCCCAGCAGCTATTAGCCGATTCTGGTTCACCCTATACAAACGAGCAAGAGATGACGGCTCTCGATGATGGTCCCAAAGAGGACGAATTTCGTTCGGAAGCGACCTTTTCCTATACGGTTGAAAAAATTAGCCAACTCAAGACACAACAGCTATCGCCACCGGTTTATGTACGCATGTTGCCATGGAAAATTATGGTCATACCAAATGATCGTGCTCTGGGCTTTTTCCTGCAGTGTAACGGTGAAAATGATTCACCTTCATGGTCCTGTAATGCGATTGCAGATTTACGTTTGAAGAGTCACAAGCCGGGCGCTAAACCCTTCTCACGTATGCGCATCAAACATTTGTTCTATGCTAAGGAGAATGATTATGGTTATTCAAATTTCATTAATTGGCAGGAATTGCAGGATCCAGAAAATGGTTATATCCACAATGGAGCAATTACTCTAGAAGTATTCGTTCATGCAGATGCACCACACGGTGTACTTTGGGATTCTAAGAAACACACTGGTTATGTGGGTCTTAAGAATCAAGGGGCTACCTGTTACATGAATTCCCTCCTGCAGACCTTGTATTTTACCAATCAACTGCGCAGAGCTGTTTACAAAATACCAACTGAAGCGGATGACAGCACCAAATCAGTAGGCCTTTCACTGCAGCGAGTCTTCCACGAGCTACAGTTTAGCGATAAACCAGTTGGCACTAAAAAGCTAACAAAATCTTTTGGTTGGGAAACACTAGATTCGTTTATGCAACATGATGTTCAAGAATTTTTGCGTGTTCTTCTCGATAAGCTAGAATCGAAAATGAAGGGCACCAATTTGGAGGGCACCATTCCTGGTTTGTTCGAAGGCAAAATGTCATCGTACATTAAGTGCAAGAATGTCGATTACAATAGTACACGTTACGAGACTTTCTATGATATTCAATTGAATATCAAGGATAAAAAGGATATTTATGAATCATTTCAAGATTATATAACACCTGAAACATTGGAGGGTGATAATAAATATGATGCCGGCGTTCATGGTTTACAGGTGAGTTATTGATTTTTATTTGATGGTTATAATATGTACATGTATTGTTATCAATTTTATTATTTAAAATAAGTATAGGACAAAATCTGTCCACCTTAAATATGATTTATATTTGTAAATATCCTTTCGAATTATTAAACAACCTTCTAGAAATTATAAAACTGAAATTCACGAATCTAACATATTTTTCTTGTTTTAACAACTCCAGGAAGCCAATAAAGGTGTACATTTTACATCATTCCCGCCAGTTTTACATTTGCATTTAATGCGTTTCCAATACGATCCTGTTACTGATAGTTCTATTAAATATAATGATCGTTTTCAATTCTATGAACAAATCAATCTTGATCGTTTCCTAGAAAAGGAGGGTGACACCAAAGCCGAATACATTTTACATGCTGTACTTGTTCATTCGGGAGATAATCATGGTGGTCATTATGTCGTCTTCATCAATCCCAAATGTGATGGCAAATGGTATAAGTTTGATGACGACGTTGTCTGTAGCTGTAGAAAGAATGAAGCAATCGAAATGAATTATGGTGGTATCGATGAAGAAGTATCGTTCCATGCTAAGTGCAGCAATGCTTATATGTTGGTGTACATAAGAAAATCGGAAATTGAACGTGTACTCAGTGATATACCCGAGCACGAGATACCCAGTGAACTAGTCGAACGTTTGGAGTTGGAGAAACGTATTGAAATGGCAAGACGCAAAGAACGCAGTGAGGCTAATTTATATGTTTCGATTCATGTAATACTGGAGGAGTATTTTGAAGCCCAGCAGAAACGACGTCTTTTCGACTTGGACAAGGTTCATCAGCGTCTTTTCAAAATGAAACAGACACAAACCATTGAGGAAATGATGGATCAATTTGTAAAATCATTTTGTGTACCTAAGGAACGCATGCGCGTTTGGATAATGTACGCCACACAAACACAAAAGTTTCTCTATTTCGATTTTCAGCGTGATGGCGGTCGATTAATCGAGCATGTAGCTAGTACGCAAAAACCTTGGGTAATATTTTTGGAATTGGCACCACCTGATAAGCCAAGTTGTGCACTGCCGACATTCGATCCCAAAAAGGAGGTATTAATCTTTTTCAAGTATTACGACGCCCGCAACAAGCGACTCAACTACATTGGCTGTTCCCAACAGCCTTTGGGCAGACGTCTCATTGAGTTGGTGCCCGATGTTAATGCTAAATTGGGCTTTGAACGTGAAACTGAATTGACCGTTTTTGATGAATGTAACGATCAAAAGATTACAAACTTGAATGAAACGTTAGAAACAGTGTTATGTTTGCATCCAGATAATGCAGATCGTGGCAGTCTTCAAGGTTATATCTTAATCTTTGAAAAGGAACATATTGATCCAAAATTAGAATTACCAACTGTCATTGATTACTTTAACGATTTAGTGTACCGAGTGGAAATCACATTCTGTGATAAGAGTAATCCAAATGAACCGGAAATAGTTTTAGAGCTTTCAAATCGTTATACCTACGATCAAATGGCACAAGCTGTGGCCGAGCGCTTGAATACAGATCCCAATAAGTTGCAGTTCTTTACTTGTACCGGTAGCTACAAGGATCAACCAGGTTCTGCTATACAATATAATCAGAAGGTAAGTAATATATTACTAATAAATTTACAAAAACTTAGTTGAAATATTTATATATATTTTTCTTTTTTTATTTTCCTCAGGGTTGTCTTAAAGATCTGTTAGTGTCCACTAAGCAAAGCAATACCAAAAAGCTTTTCTATCAAAGACTGTCGCTCAGCATCCATGAACTTGACAATAAAAAGCAATTTAAATGCATTTGGGTTTCGAATGACCTCAAAGAAGAAAAAGAATTGGTATTGTATCCAAATAAAAACGATACTGTTAAGGGTCTACTAGATGAAGCCGCCAAAAAGATACAATTCTCGGAGAACAGCTCGAAAAAATTGCGTTTGTTAAAGGTTAATAATCATAAAATTGTCACAGTTTTCAAGGAGGATATACCACTTGAATCTCTGCAAAAGACCACTGAACCCATAACACCTCAGAGTCCACAAAAGACGTTCCGTATTGAAGAAGTGCCTCTTGAAGATTTACAGCTGGCTGAAAATGAAATGCTTATACCGGTTGCTCATTACAGTAAAGAAATCTTTAGTGTTTTCGGTGTGCCATTCCTAATTAAGGCGCGGCAAGGTGAACCCTACGGAGCTCTTAAGCAACGCATACAAAAACGACTAAATGTACCCGACAAAGAGTGGGAGAATTATAAATTTGCTGTTATAGGTGGCAATACGCCGGACTTTAATGACAACACACCAGTCGATTTAAGTGTTTATCGTGCCTGGAATGGTAATACACCCTACTTTGGCCTCGATCATATTAATAAATCACGCAAGCGAACATCATTGAATTTCTCCGAAAAAGCCATAAAAATTTATAATTAATTTTTAACTTAAACAGAAGAGAAAAATAAAACAACACCCCTCCCTCTAAACACACAAGAACACACACGTAAGAAATTTATTCATATGAAAACTAAGAAATTCTAAAATTTTTAAAAATTTAATAATAATAAAAAACAAAAAGAAATAGAAGATCATGGATAAAATGTATAAGAATGGAAACCGAGCGTAAACGAATATGTTGCAACACATAGTGAAGTAACAAAATAACAAATTTAAATAATAACAACAACTAAAGCAACCGTTAAGTCATCATTAAGAAAAGAAAATACCTTTAAGGGACATTATGGGAAAACAATAATAAAAAAAATAAAAAAGAAATATATTACAATATTAACAGAATATGCCTGCTAAACAAGTAAAATATAAAATAAATCAATACAAAAAACCGTTTCATAAGAATGAAGTATAATACATCATTTGAAATTTTTATAAATAAGTACTATTATTATATTATTCAATAATTGATTATGAAAACAAAAATAATTATAAAAAAAACCAAGAAAAATCAATAGAAAAAACAAACAAACTGAAAAAAGAAATCAAATCACATCATCACTAAAACCATGTTGAAATATTTCTAAACTGTTCTTTTCAAATACTAAAAATTAAAAATTTTTTAGTCTACAAATCAAATTTGTTTATATATTTTCTCAGCTATTTAACATTGATTTAACAGACACCTTAAAAATATAAATAAATAAAAACACCCTAATCCCTTTCCACGATCTATACTTTATACAAAAAAAAAAATTTAATTATTTTAATAAAAAGAAAAAAAATAAGGATTCGGTAATAAAAAAATTTCAACATTCACTGAAATTTGTCTTGGCAAGTATGAAATGCTAAAGGGATACAAAAACAACAGTAACATCAGCAACAACAACAACTACAATAGCATCTTTAACGACAACAAAAGCAACAACAACAACAGGAAAGGATATAATACCCTCCTTCATATAAAAGATACAAAAACTAGCGTTTGTTATTTATGTTTATTATTAATAAAAAAAGAAATAAAATAAAACAAAAAAGAATAAAAAATATATATTATAAATATGAAAAAAAAAAAAATAAATTCAAACTCTGTCAACTGTAGTTAAGATATGCTTCTCCAGCAAAAAAGAAATAACAAAATTTAACCTAAAAAATATATTAAAAAATAACAAAATAATTTTATTTATTTATTTTTTTTTTAATTTAAATCTTAAGAAGAATAGTAAACTAACATTAAGGGAAAGTAAATTGAAAAACAAAGATTTTGTTGTAAAACTAAAAGTTTGTTTTTAGTTTTATTTAAAAGTATTTTACATCATTTCCTATAAAAATAGTAAATATTTTAAATTTTAATTTAATGGAAAATTTTTATATTGTTGTGGTTAATCTGAATTATAGAAACTAAAAAAAATCTATTTTCCGTTTTGTATACACAAAATATAAATATAGATCATTTTGGTGCATTCTAGGGTATATCATGGAGTTGCCCTGTACATTATTTATTTTGTACATTTCTCTGTTACCTTCTACCTTTTGATGGTTGGTCGAAGATATTTTTTTTAATTTTGAAAATATTTATTTAATATACAATTATTTAGAAAATTTGAAATATATTTGTTAATTTTGTTTTAATTTTGAATTCATTCTTGGTGTTAAATTTTTTGTGAATTTTTTTTTTTAGATTTGGTAAAATTTCTTCTTTAGTGCCAAATTTCAATTTTATTTTGTAATTTATATAACATCATTTTTTTGTTATATTCATGATTAAATGTGTTAGCAGAATACATTTTATAGAGTTTGAATAATTTAAAAAACGTAAATTTAAATATTGAACTTTTTTTAGATTTATATGCCAATCATCAAAAAATTAAATAATGCTTAAAAATTTCCTGAGATCGCAGCACCAAAATGTAGTTTTTAAAAAACTAAAAGTACTAAATTAATTTAAAAAAAGAATTCATTTTTACCTTTAAAAAATATCTTTCTTTTACACATTTTTTATTAATATTTAAAACTAAAAATACACAATTAAATCCACAACTAATTCTAACTTTAAAATTTGCGTCTTTTAAGAATTTCCGGTCTCCAATTAACCGGATGAGTTTCTTCTGTTGCCTCATCATCTTCCTTATAGATTTTTATAGTCTTATCTGCTTCTGCTGTTATTAAACGAGAACCGGATTGATCAAAACACATAGCGAATATACCAGCTTCACTGTCCATAGATCCGGGTTGGACAGGTGCTTGAAAACGTTGGAAATTATAGCCAGTACGCCAGTCCCAAAAGAACATGGTACCATTGTCACCACCCGATACCAGAACACCATCCGGATTGACAGCCATACAATTAACAATGGCATTGTGACCTGATATATTTTGTACAAAATTACCTTCGGGACATCGCCATTGTTTGATATTATCCGGGGACGCTGAGGCAAACATATAGAGGGTAGGGTGCAAGACTATGCTACGTACAGATTTCTTATGATTCGTTAGGGTACATACACTTTTACCGGCCGCCAAATCCCATAAACGTACTGTGGAATCATGAGAACCGGTAATAATCTGGGGATTTGCCGCTTGAGCCACTACACTAGCAACCGTGTTGGTGTGTCCAGTTAAAGTGTGTATATTGGCCTTGGTACGCATATCCCAAATACGAGCCGTCGAATCTCGTCCAGATGTAGCCAAAATATCAATGGTAGGATGTAAGGCCAAAGAGTAAACTGCCGATAAGTGGCCATGATAGTGTCTAATTACTTTATTGTATTCCAAATCCCAACATTTTACCTGGCGATCTTCACCACAACTAAAGAGATACGGATGTTTGGCACTAACAGCTAAACCACGTACAGTACTTACGTGACCGGTGAGAGAGAGTTTCAATTTTCCACTGGCCAAATCCCAAATTTTAATAACACGGTCACCAGCGCCAGTAGCGAACCATTCATTACCAGGCTCTACAGCTATGCAACGCACCCAACCTAAATGACCCGAAATAACGCGAGACAATTTCCAAGGTGCATGCCAAGTAGGTTTTGGTATAGTGGGTGCCTTTTTAGGTATCAACTGAACATTACTGCCACCCGTGGCCGAACGCATTCCAGGCGCTGAAACTAATGTGTTGCTGATTGGTGTCTCATTTCCTGGTTTGTTGTTTGCCAACAATAAAGCCATATTATTGTCTTTAGAATTAGCGGTTCCATTAGTACCATCAGTAATGGCCAATGGTTTTTCTGGACCTTCTAAAGCTGCTACACCGCTACCACCATTCGCATATTTTTTAGCTTCTGCAGCTTGGGCAACTCGATTGAATACTAGGCCATAACTATCGCGTGCTTTAATAGATTTTCTTATCTTTTCCCTAAGAATTAAGACTTGTAAATTACTGAAGCTGTTAAATATAGCGGTTTACTTACAATTTTTCATCAATTTCTGGTAGGGCTCCCTGATTTGAAACAAACATATCGTGCGTTCTTTTTAAAGAACGAAATATTAAAGTATGAACACTGTGTCTTTGAACTTCCTCCATATTTTTATGTTAGATTTATTTATTAACAAAATATTTTCTATTTTTTTTCTATTAATTAAAGCCGCTTTTCTAAAAAATGGAAGTGTGTTTATTGCAGCTTCTACTTTACTATTTACATTCACTTTAGAATGATAACAAATAAAACAATATTTACAGGGTTGCATTGTAAGAAGAAATTATTCATATTTTCAGACGATAGAGAACAAATAACCGAGGTTAAATACAGATTCTTACAAGATACCTCAGTATAAATTTACACCTTCTGATGTCATCTGACAAAACCTTATATCTGAAAGAAATAATCAATATATTGACCTAAAATATCATGAATTGTGATACACATTTTTCAATTGTAATATTTGGTTTAAAATAATACATATTGTCCTAATGAAGTGTAGTGGTTATACCACTTTTAGCCAAGAATATAATTTATGTTAAAATCTTCCCGTTTATAGAGAAAATTTTCTTCATATTGCATAATTTCATTATACTTGACAAATTTAAGGTATTTTTGAAAAGTGACATATTTTCAAATTAACTATCTGTACATAAAAACAAAGATTTTTCAACTTAATCGCAACACCAAAAATTGTTTGTTGGGAAGTTATTGCTAATTGTTCTTAGCTACCATTTTATAGTGAATACATACACGAGAGGTGAAATTTAAAGTATAGATTAAAAAGTGTCGCCACAAAAGTACGAAAATCAACAACTATTCAGCAAATTTTTTGGGTCTTCTTTTTTTGCAAGGAAAAAAGAAGTAAAATTATTTGGAAAAATATCAAAATAAGAGGAAACTATTAAATATTGTTGAAAATGACTACAGATGAAAATATTCTAGAAGAAATGCTGGGTAAGTTTTATTTACTACGAGTAAAATTTACATAAAGTATGGTAAACCCCCCAAATAAAAATAAAAAAAAATATAAATTTTCTTTTGGAAACAGAAAGGGTAACCAATGCCAATAGGGATAATGCAGACAATTTAGCAGTGCAAATGTTTTGTATGATCGTACAAAGTAACAGTGGTTTAGTAA
This sequence comes from Chrysomya rufifacies, assembly GCA_014858695.1. Classification (NCBI taxonomy): domain Eukaryota; kingdom Metazoa; phylum Arthropoda; class Insecta; order Diptera; family Calliphoridae; genus Chrysomya; species Chrysomya rufifacies. The sequence continues at coordinate 6,615 of JACGTJ010013925.1, read as the reverse complement.
CAAAAGCTCATGATTTAATTGTTAAGAAACTGCACTCGGAAAATACGACAGAGGCAGCTAGAGCAATAGGGGTATGTCACTAACAACGATTATTTGTTTATCTGTTATTTGTCACAAAATTAACTTTCTTTATGAACATAAACATCAAAAACAGCTTTTAGAAGAATGCATGTCAAAGGGTGGTGTAGAGTTTCAGAAAAAGACAGCTAAATTTACTTTTCTCAATGAATTAATCGCTTTAGTATTGGACAAACAAACCCAATATTGGACCGGTTCTCCGGCTAAGGTTGAAACGAAAAAACGAATTATGGAATGTCTAATGCTGTGGACAGTTGAACATCAAGATAAACCCAAAATACAAGAAGCCTATGATAACCTTAAGAAACAAGTTAACTTTCAACATGGTCCTTCGGTGACGATTACAGGCAATTCGCCGTCGTCTCTAGCAAATACAAGAGAACAACGTTCTAGTATTTTGGGTAAAGATGAAGATTTAGTGGCCAAACTTCTAAAGCAAGGCGGTGAGGAGAATTATAAAAAAGCCAATTTATTGATACAACATCGTTTTAATCAAGAAGCCAGGCGTACTGAATTTATTTGCCATCTAAAAAGTGAATTGAAAAAAATTGAAGACACCATGGAATTGTTGGAGCAAATGTTAAATTCTTATAGTTCAGATGTGCCCGGAGGTGATAGTCGTGATATTATGCAGGAATTGTATAATACATGCAAGGGACATAATGAACAAATGGCTAGATGGCCAGATTTTTTAGGTGATGGTGAACCAGAATTTTTGGGTAAGTTCTAAAATTCTTAGATTTATATTAACATTATGGGCTATAGAAAACTTTAATTGGATTTCAGTATTAGTTCTGTTCATGTTCAGTTCTAGTCCAAATTCTGTTCAAGTTCAGTTGTAGTTCTAGTTCAGTTAAGAATTTGTTAAATTCTAGACGCAGTTCAGTTTAGTTCTGTTCAGTTGTAGTATTTTTTTAATTCTAGTTTAGTAGTAATTTAGTTCTAGATCAGTTGTAGTTCAATTCTAGATCGGTATTTCTTCAGTTCTAGTATAGATTTGATCGGATTTAGTTCAGTAGTATTTCAGTTCCAATTTAGTATTGTTAAGATTTAGTTCAGATCTACATTCGTTCTAGTTCATGCTCTGATTTTGTTAATTTCTATTTCAGTTCCTTTAAGTTCACTTGCAGTTCAAAGCTAATTTTCTTCTATTTCATTTATAGTTTAGTTCCATTTAAATTCTACTTCATATTCAGCTATAGTTCAATTCTAATTCAGTTTTAGTTCCGTTTAAGTTAATTTCTAATTCAGATGAAGTTTAGTTCCGTTCAATTCAGGTCTAGTTCCGTTAAAGTTCAGTTGTTGAAATGAAAATTTAATAGAATTTAATAGGCAAATTTTCATTTACCCTTTAAATATTTCATTTTCTAGAGGATGTTCTAAATACTAAAGATCTGTTAATGGTGGTTTTACAACGCTATAAAGAACTTTTTGAAACTGAAGTGTCTAATTCCAAATCTCTTGACATAGAGACGATACCAAAACACCCAACAACAACTTCAAATAATATCGCGCCAACAACTACCACAAATAGCGATTTATTGTCAGAACTTTTAGGCGATACCATAATTACTTCCAATCCAGATACCCAACCAATTTTAACAAGCAATACTAAAGAAACAAATGATGGCAACAAAGCAACTATGGATGAACTTAGTGAAATATTCGGTAACATTAGTGATAATAAAAAAACGACTTATCCCAATGATTTATTGGGCAACATAGACTTACTTAAACCCATAAGTGTAACAGAGAAAATTCAAAAGAATACAAATGAAACAACAACTTCTTCAATAAAGAATGGCAAACAAACGAAAAAAGCTCAAGGTTTTATGGAATTAAAAGAAATCGATAAATTAAGTGAAGATATGTTTAAACAAAGTTTGAAAGAAGAACAACGTTTGTTATCTTTTAAAAAGTAAGTTTTTTTCCCCTTTTAATTTCATACTTTTAAAAATGGAACATTTGATTTATATATATTTTATTCTTTTCTTTTTTTTTGGCAGAGAACCAGAAAAAATAACCTTAAACGATTTGGCTAAAGATAAAATACAAACATCACTCTTAGCAGATAATAAAAATGAAAAAACTTCTTTAAAAACTAAAGAAGAAATTAATGAAGTATTAACAACAACCAAAGATTTAATAGTAGATTTAAAAGATTTTAAAGATAAAGAAAATCACGATGAATCTTTAAAATCTTTAGATAATGCTAAAGAAGAAAAATCGTTAGAACTTAATAACGATTGTGAAACAACAAATTCCGTAGTGTTAAAACCTTTGGCAGAAATTTCAGTAGATTTAGATGAAGTTATACCATTAGATGAGGGTCAACGTTTACTTTCAGATGATGATGATGACATACAAGTTACTCTCAATTTTACAGCCGATCGCCCTAGCCAAAATGTTTCAGTAATTGTTATGGCCGTAACAAACAAATCGAAATTACCAGTTAAAGATTTTCAATTTGAAGCTAGTGTTAAGAAGGTAATTGTAATTGAATAGTATAAACTTCAAAATTATAATTAATAAATTTTCTTTTTAGCCTTGCAAAGTTCGTTTACTACCGCCTACCGATATCAATATGGCTCCTAGTAAACCTTTTAGACCTGCTGCTCCTATAAATCAAGTTATTTTACTGTTAAATCCCACCAAAAAACCTGTTGATTTAACATGTATAGTTGGTTATAAACTAGGAGATGATCCCGATCCTATTAAAGTGTCCTTTGTAGCCAAAGACATTCCATATGTATAATTATTTTTTTTTTTGTTTAATGCAATATATAAATGCATTTCTTATAATAACATTTAAATTCTAACTTTATTGAACTGTTGTTGTGCAACATTAAGGCAACTTTTTTTTTAAAGAAACGGTTTTAATGTGGTATTATTTTTATGAAAATTTTTTATTTTTGCAATTTTGCTTTTTATTGTTGAATTTTATGTTTGCTTAAAAAAATCTTATTTAACGTTTACTTTTATTATTTAATAAGAATAAAAAAAACAATTAATTATAAAAAAAAAGAAATTGTTTACTTTTTTTGAGGACATCAGTGAGGGAACATAAAGAATTATTGACCATTTTCAAAAGAAAATTTAACGATTTTTCACATAAAGTTTAATAACTATAAATTTTTCTTTTATAGAAATGTTTATGAGGACAAAGTTTTCTTATAGAAATGTTTATCAGTGTAAATATTAGAAATTTCATTTGAAAAATAGTTTAAAAATTAAAGAAAATAAAATAAATGAAATTCACTTTAAGATGTTTTTTCGTGTAGTTTTTTTAATGATTTTTTTTATAAATAATATAATCAGCTTATTATAATTTGTATTGTTTTTTGTTTTCATTTCATTATAATTAAATGTAAAAATTACAAAAAGTTTTATTTCTTATTTTTTCATAAATATTTGGAAAAAAAGTCTTAATTAAAGTAACAAAAAAGAAATCGTTTCACTTTTTAGCAGTATAAAAACGAAGCAGAAACAAAACTTAGTTATAAAATAAAACAACTTAAATCGATAACTTACGACCCACAAACGTACAAAATGCACCACACATCCACGGTGGTTTGTTCAGGGCAGACGATCTGCTCCTAGTTCTGCCCCAGTTATCACGCCACGTTATTGCTTGATGTTATTCACTAACAATTTCATCCTTAAACGATAGAGCTGTTATAGCTTTGGTGTGTCCGGTATATTTACGTTCGGGATTTTTTGTTTCTAACTTCCAGAGACGTGCTATACCGTCACTGGAGGCGGTAAAGAGGTATTTAGAATCGGCACTAAATGCAGCATCCCATACCCAATAGTTTTCAATGGATAATTCACGCCACATAGTGAAATCATCAGTTTTCCAAATACGTGCTGTACCATCACCGGAAGTTGTAACAAGCAGGCGAGAGTCAGGACTAAATTTGCAACGTAGCACATAACGTTTGTGAGCAGCAATTTTAAGTTTAGGTTGTAAGGTGGTTAATTTTAGATTTGGCGAGGAAGTTAGCGACCAAATGTAACAATTTCCTTTATTGTTAACAGCAGCCATATACTGGCCATCGGGTGATATGGCCACATCTTGTATAGAGGCATCCACTTCAGGTATAAGTTGTTCGTGGACCTCCGATTTTACATCCCACAAATAGACACCACCATTTTGAGCACCCATAGCAATTTCCACTTGATTGGGATGTAAGCAGGCAGCATTTACGGGAGCCTGACAATCGAATACACGTGAACAATGTGGTGAAGCTGAAAGCATATCCCAAATGCGTACACGATGATCTTCGCCTGCAGTAAACATCCATTTGCCATCTTCTTGAAAACCTAAGCGTGTAACATTTTTTTGAACACTTTCAAAGTTGATGACAGGCACATTGGAATTCGACTCCAAATCGTATAGACGTATACACTGATAGCCACAAGCCGCTAAACGCGTTTTGTCAGGAGTTCGATCTAAAGCATTAACTTGCTGTAAACAAATAAAAATTAAATTTGTTTTTTTTATTCATTTTTTTTCTTTCTGGTACTTACCGATGTCTCGACAAAACGTAGCGTGCGTATACAATTGCCGGTATGTGCCTGCCATAATTTAATGGTATGATCGTAGCCACCAGTGGCTAAAATTAATTGGTCACCTGTTGTTTCCATTACAAATAAATTATTTGTTTTTTAATTTATAAATTTAAGTTAAAATTTCATTATTTTATTGTTTTTTTCCTCCTAGATTGAACAATGCTACCAAGTTTGTGTAACAGTGTGATACACAAACTTGTCAACATTACTTTAACCATAGACTGCTATAATAGCGTTGCCACTTCTTTTGTTGTTTTCTTATTGGATGTTGTTTTCATTAAAAATCATAGTATAAATTATTGTATTTATGTATACGATTTGTAGAAATTTTGATATTGTTGTACCTTCATCTAAACGTATGAGGACTAGAGTTTAATGTTTAAACAGCTAATATTTCAGTTAAATAGTAAATAGTGATCTCTAAAATTGGAATTGTCGAAATACGATGAGCTTTTAAAACTTTGTAAATTTTATACTTTTGTTTGAACATTGCAATTTTTAATCAATAAAATAATATTTGTTTTAATAATGCAATTTCAATTTTCAATACGAATATTTCACAAAAATCGATATTGATAGAATTACAGATTTTGAGGAGTTCCGAGTTGAATTGACTCAACATTTCCAGTTATATATTTATTTTCGAAAATAAATATATAGAACCTAAATAAATTGTTAAAAACTTCCGCAAGTAGACTAAAACCTATCTCAGATTGATAAATTTCAGTGACGTACAAAATAATAAATATAATTTTGAAATTTCGGCAGCGTTGTCATAGAAAATTGGTAATTATATCGTCTTTAATATGATTTATTTATGTATTTGGTATCTTTCACCATCAACCATCCGAAATAAACTCGAATAAAAGAATTGAACAAGAATTGAAGTAGAACTTAACTATAACTGAATTAGAACATAACCCGAACTAAAATTTAGTGTGACAATTATCTCAGTCAGGTAAATTACACATTTGTCAAATCTGGAATAACACAAAATTTCTTTAAAAATCTTTAAACTTGAATTATTATTTATTTGACAATATTCATATTTTATTTTATAACTATTTAAGATAATTTAAAAAAAAAGCTAAAAATAACTACTAATATACTTTAGTAGAAAATATTACTCATATTTTTAATTAAACTGAAGAAATAAAATATCTTCTTCTTCATCCCAACACATTTTTAATACTCGAGAGGCATAAATAGTTTGCTGCCGTGGCTGCAATAAAAAGCCTTTCCATTAATATCAATTAAAAATCATTTAAAATGATTTTCACTCTTATTTCTCAATAAGAATGTACAAAATAGATGTGCAAAAAAGGCGAAAAAAATATAACCGCACTACATAAATAATTAATTATAAAATGCATTAAAAAGTTGCCAAGTGCTTTAATAACTGATGCCTTGATATTATCATTGAGGATGATTTGTTTTCTCTATTATAAAATATTCCATTTTTATTCATCCACTTATTTTATCACTCATTCAGTCAGTAGCTCACTAATTTCGAATACAAGTCATATTGATTTCAATCGTCATCATGAGTTATAAAGTGATTGAATGAATGAACGAATTAACTATTAACGGATGACCAAAGAGATATTGAAGGGGATAAAAGAAATTATATGTATAAAAAACCACATGATCGTTCAAATATTGTAAAAATGATTTCATAAATGTGGCAAACAAAATATATATCACAGTTTATGACAATGATTGCTAATATCAAATATTATGAGTTCTACTAAATACATTATGGCCATTTGAACAGATTTTTCGTTTAATAGTTCAGTTTTAGTAGAGTTTAAGCTGAGTTCTAATTCAATTCTTGTTTAGTTTTAGTTAAGTCCTAGTTATGTTCTAGTTCCAGTGCAGATCTAGTTGTGTTCTATATAAGTAGTACATTTCAAGTTCTGCTCTAGGTCAGTTCTATTTCAGTTCTAATTCAATTCTAGTTCAGTT
>JACGTJ010013871.1:0-14888 GCA_014858695.1 Chrysomya rufifacies | reverse complement strand
AACTTAACTGGAATTAAACTATAACTGAATTTGAACTTAACTAGAACTGAGCTAAAACTAATATAAAACATAAATACAATTAGAGTATTTCTACTTATCAACTAGAGTACATTTCGAAGTCGTCGACATAATGTAAGTAACATTTCTTTACAATTTATTCTTAAAAGAAACTATGTTGCATAAATGAATGAATGCAAGAAAATAGTTTTTCAAAACCGTATACACAAAACCGACAACTGGAATAAATAAGTAGAATGAAACAAAAAAAAATAGGATGACATACTAAAGATACTTACTGTAACGGCGTCCAAACATAATAAATGGTTTACATTATTTTATTTGAAAAACAGATAAGAATTGATTGTGCTTAGAAAAAATACAAAACAGATACTCATATCTATACATTTAGTTTCCTTCAATATTAAGTATTTTGTTTGTCTCTTTCAATTTAATAATATCAATTTGGCCTTAAATTTATTCAATATGATAATAAACTTTATTTTCGCACCCCTCCCCACTTAAATCTATAACATTTCTAACTGATCTATGACTACTACATTAAATGTTTACACATTCATCACCCATACTTTCGGAGTTTTAGCGTAAATTTTAAATCCCATTTTCATCATTATTTCTAATTTTCAATTCAATTGATTAAAACGCAATTCGATTAGCAATGCTTTCTGAGTGAACGAAAATAGAAAAAAAAGAAAATATAATAAATTAAATTTTCTTTTAACGCGGCAAGATTGAATATATATATTTTCCTAGCACATGAAATACTATTAACACCATATAAGCGGCAATGGCAGTGCCAAATGGTATGAATACTAAGAGCTAGAATCGGCAACAGTAGCTTTGTGTGTAAGTATAATCATCAATTTAAACAAAACTCTGCTGAAAATGAACTGGAGAAGTGGATGGATTTAAAATGATATAAAATCAATAGAAATAGTGATTTATAATTTAGATTTAAATGACTCTTTGTGACGGATTTAATACCGCGAGTTCTTGCTTAATATTCTTTTTAGTTGTTTTTATGAACTAATCGTTGAAGCTTCATTTTTATGTCTCAAATATAACTAATTTCATATTGTAAACTTATTAAAGATCCTTCGAATTGGTTTTAAATATAAAAATTACAGTTATTTTTCAATCCGCCTACTTTCTATTCTAGTATATGTATCTTCTAGTTTTTTTTTACTAGTATCCTGTTGTGCGAAATGGGAAAACGTAAGGTTACGCAATTGCAAAATTGCTAGGGAATTCCTTGTCACCAAACAAAGCAACAGAATATCAACAGCAGCAACAACAGCTAGAGAACAAATATACATTAACTACAATAGCAAAAACTAGCATCGAAAGCAAATAGAAAAAAATGAATAACGCGATATCAATATCCGCAAAAAACAACAACAATAATTGCACACTTGCTAGAGAAAAAACGAAATCATCAGGCTCTTTGTTAATAGAGGGTGGTGTTATCCTGTCAAATGGTTGTTTTGCACACTAATGTTTCATTTTTTATACTTATTTTTTTCTATTTCTATATCTACTACTTTGCAGTAATTTTTTATTGTTTGTTAAAATATTCATAGTAATTTCATTAATGTTACTTACATTCAATGACTGTTTTAAAGTTCATCACTACCGCAGAGAATTTTTTTCACTACTACGTTTAAGAAAAAGTGTGTGCACGAGAAAAGGCTTATATTAGCATAAAGAAAATTACTACTAAGGTTTCAACTGTTAGAAATTTGAGCAAAATCTCTATTTGCTCTAGGTATTAATTGGCCATTATGTTATGATGCTCCAAAAATATGCAATTTTACAAATATTTTAAATAATATTGACACAATAGAACTGATTTTGTTAAATGAAGTTGTTCTATGCCTCAAAAATACAAATTTCTTTTTAATATCGCTAAGTGACTTATAATTGATGTCAGTGTAGCTTTTCTTCAATTCAGAGAATCTCATAACTAGTTTCGAAGATATTGATATATACAACCAAATGTTATCTACTTAGGGCATATTTGCCATAAATTAAAGTTTTTTCAACGAATTGCGAATATCTATACCATAAAGGTTTGTCCTCCACTTTGACTTTAATCAAAGATAAGTGTCATTGGATGATACATATTTTCTTAAATATAATTATGTTTTAGTTACTTAGGGCAGAAGGGTGACCATTTGTGATTTAAATTGTCATCAAAAAGATTGAAAATTTCACTTAATTCTTGGATTAAATTGTGTTCAAGCGAGTACTACCAGCAAAATATATTACTTTCGAATAACTTAAGATATTTGAATTTAGTTTCAGAAATGTTAAGATAATTTACATTAAGATATCTATAAAATTATGATCCTCATTCCGGGAGATCATTTTAAGGGGTGCTATGTTAAATAATGCGCCGATTTAATTTTGAAATTAGTGACCGATATCGTTAATTTTCGGTAGGATTTCATTAAGATCTCTTTAAAATTGCGATCTTTCCCAAATTTAAACTCTCATTAGATATTTTTTATTATTTGCTTAAAAGCTCATTAAAAGAGAGAAATTTTGCATGGGAGCTAGATGAAATAATGAGCCGATCATAACCTTATATAAAAATGATTATTTGTGGCTAATTTCAGCTTTACTACAAGGTTTACAATCAAGGACTAATATTGTTAAATTGACTCAGAAAGTGATTCTGCGACGAACTGTTGCAGTATATAAGTGTTTTTTTTTTTTTCTTTTCCATTTTAGATTTATAATAGCAGGGATATCTTTATATTTTTTCGTATACATACTTTCCAAGAAATAACTCACAACCATCATTAACATCATCAAGTATTGTAGTGGTTGTAGCAAAGTGTGTTACATTGATGATGTGATGGTAACAAGAAACAAAAAAAAAATAACACAAATGTAACATTGCATTTTATTCGATAAAAATTCTTTGTATATAAACACAAACACACACAGATACACACATACAACAAGGATATGGAAGTATCTGTGTTAGTGTTTATATTAAAGAAAAACAATTTTTTATGTTTTGTTTGGCAATGACAACCATTAATCATGTCCTGTCACTGAAATATATGCATGACGGCGTTTCTTTTGCTATTATGTATGTATGTGTGTGTAATATTCGCTTTGTATATTTGTTATATGGGAACGCACTATAGTTGACTTACTTTTTGTATAGAGTTCCTTTTTCTTGTTTTTTTTTTAATTTTATTATTTTGCTCTTTCTTTTCTCTTGGTTGCATTTCATTTCATTTAATTCATCAGTATGAGTTTATTTTTTTTTTTTCTTCTTCTTTCTTTAACTTCTTTGGGGGTTTTGAATTCATTAAAATGATATCCTTTGTGAAAAGGAATGTGAATTAAATTTTAAAATTAAATAATATAAAAAAACGTTGTAACAAGAGAAAAGAATAACATTAAAATTGAAATTTTGTGCTAAAGATTATTTTCTCTAAAGGGAAACAAAATGAGTATATTTTAAATAGGGAGGTGGGGATTTCTGTTGAATGAATTAATGAATTATAGCATACGAAAAAATATTAAATTTAAGTTAAATTCATTGAAACAAATTTTGTGTAAATAGTTGTTAAAAGTGTACTACAGTTTTTGTGTATTTCTAATATTTCAAATACATTAAGATCATTGATCTTTTAAAAGAGCAAACATATAAAATCTTAGCATACTTTTAGGCATTGAACAATTTTATTAAACTTTAAAGCATTTTAAACTGTATACAATCGAAATTCTAGGCAAAAAATAACAATATATTTTTTAATACAATGCAACTCTTTACAAAACATTTGAGACAAGTATCCATATCTGTTAATCCACTTGACTTTATTTTCTCAAATTTTTTCTGTCATAAAATTCATACAATAACAAAAATGACTGCAAACTTAAATAAACTAAATGGCATATAATATTATTACCATCCATAAAAAGTAACTGGTATTTTTTTCTTTTAATTTCATTTCTTTTGAGATAAAAATTATACACATAACATATGTTATAGTGTCGAAACAGATGACAATGACAATATGAAAATATTGAGCAAAAAAAATAAACATTTTCTTGTAGTTTGAAGTGAAAGATGTATATGTTTCCTTTTTGAATCACATATGGAAAATATATCCTTATTTTCTTATTTCTTATCACATTTGAGTGGGTGTCAATAGCATTTGAAGTATCTTCATTGATGATATTTCGAGAGCAATTTTCAAAATTATAGCCGGGATATTGTTGGTACATGAGATGAATTTAAGAAAACGAATTACTTTTATATGTATTTAAGTTAAAGCTGAGAGTTGTATATTTTAAATAAATAACTGTGGTATTACTTAATGATATTTCGCCATACAGAAAACTCCCACAATCCACAAACCCACAATCTTTACAACAATCTAACTAGTATCGAAACGAATATATAGTTGAGATATGTCGTTCCTATAGAACGAACAAATCTTTAACAATTATCTGTTAGATTTACATTTGTTTCGGTTTTATAATCGGTAATTTTTTGATAAATTAGCATTGATTTAGACTATAACATTCGATTCTGCATCCTCATTGATTCTACATATCTTGAGCGTTTATTAACCATGATTTACAGACATGTTTTATTAAGTATTCTGAGACGTTCATAAATTCAGTCAGGATATATAACAGTGGCGGCTTCTAAATTATGCTAGCTATATAGTGGATTTCAAATAAGCCATTGTATAGTAAATAATTGATCAGGGATCGGAAGTAGTTAGATGCTTGAGCAATAGAGGAATAAGAAGTTTTCCACTCCTAAGAAAAGCTTCATTACCCAAGTTGTGCTAATATATATTTACAATATTCATTTCTTTTGAAAAAAAGCACCTAACTTGGACTTAGTAAATTAACGTTGGATAATATTCTTTTCTCTTCGTGTAAAATATTAGTACAATAGTTACAATGTTCTAGTAAGCATAAAATTACAAAAATAAATCTTCTATATTGTGAAATGTTTAATTATTAACATAATTTTGTTTTCAATTTTACTGGAAAATGTCATTTAATTAAAGTGTTGCTCAAGTGCTTTGTTAACAATGCTTGAAATACATAACAATTAAAACCAACTTAGAAAAAAAATCCAGCTCCCAAAACTCAATCGTTTGAATATGTTTTGGTATTAAATAAAATAATTGACAATTTTAAAATATAAATATTCAATTTCACTGGAGAATGCTATTCAATTAAAGTGTAATTCAAATGCTTTACTTTATATTTTAGATATAACTTCCGTTTTCGTTTAGATCTAACGTACTGAGACAAAGTTTAGATGAATGCAAAAGTACAATCTTCTGAATCTTCCCTTCTTTATATATATTATTGATAAATTACTTATTTAAATTTCATAATAATAAAAACTACTATGACTTCTCAAAAGGATCCAACAGATAGTTAAAAACTTCAATAATTTTTAAAGTAATAAACAAAAATTAATTAAAATTTATGAAAAAAAACGTTAAATTTTTATTGAAGTAATACTTTCAAAAATTTTGTATTTTGCATTAAAATATTTTTGTTTTCTAATAAAACGGAGAGACATAAATCTCATAAAAATTAATTAGATTTTGTCTAAAATTTCACATTTGTCAATATCACAATTTCAGTAGGAATGAAAGTGCAAACTTTAGAACGAATCAGAAAAGAAAAATAATTCCAAACTAACTGAAAATATTAGAATTACAATTCATTGTCTATATGATGAGAGTTTGAATCGTACACAAAATAATCAAAGCAAGAATCAAATTTCAGAAATCGTCCAACTATCTCTCGTTATATAATAGATCAATCTTCTTTACATAGAAAACCTTTCAAGTTTTACATAACTTTAAAAATTTTAATAATATTAAATTGAAAACTATGAAATATACTTATTGTTTGAAAACAACAACACAACTTATAAACTTCCTAATTTTACATTTCCTCTCTCAGAATCCTTAAACATTTTTACAACAATTAATAAAATTCAACAACATGACAAAACAATTTGTTTAACCAGTATTTTATTTTAGACCTAAATCTCTGGCTTTAAACAAAACACACACCAAACTGTCTAAGGCTAACAAGAAAGACTCTTTCATCATTTTGACAGCAACAACAACAACAACACCAAAACAAACAAAAAATCGATTTTTGTTTTTTGCAAAACCAAAATATAAACAATGTGTTTTTTATGTTTGTCTGCAGAATAACATAAAATTTGACCTCGACTTTGAGACGTCAAATAAAATAAATAATCAACATAAAAAAAGTATAAAAAATCTTGACCTAAAGCAACATGGAAACAACAAATGATAAGTTTAATAATAAAACTGGTGAGCAGAACAAAAAAACAACATAAGAACCAAGAACACGACATAAACATAAATAAAATGGTGTTAAAAATTACAAATATCAGCATGACACTACAACTTCCGGTAACGCAACAAAACAACAAAAGAGTCGTAAAATTCGTAAAAATTTTTCGGAAGTGCACTTAACGCACATGAAAATATACTAAAACAGCTTAAACCTGTTGAATTCTTTATTTCACTTTCCTTTTTTACGAGAGTTACAAAAAAAATAAAAGATAAAAATGAGCTTAAACTTTAACATATATATGGATGAAAAACAACAACAGCAACAAACAAAAAAGTATTTAGCCTAAACAAATTCAATTTGACAGTTAACTGACACTACGGCTACATTTAATATGAGTTTAGTTTAACCCAGTTAACATTTTCATTAAAAAGAAAAGATTTTTAAGAGTCTGATTGTTAAAAGTGAAAGTTTTCGAAGATCCTAAGACCAGCTGTTTAATCCGATATTTTATTTTTGCTAATTACTTTCCCAAACATATTTTTAAGCTTACTTTTTGAAGATTTATTAGTCTAAGATATTTCAGAGTGTATAAATAAATTCCGAGAAACCTCATACAACGATCATAATGATTATGAGAGTTTGTCGAAAATCAGAGTAGGACTCAATCTTTTATAACTTCTTATAACTTTTAAAGGCATAAATTAAAAAAGTTGAAATTTAGCATGAACATAGAAAAAGATGCAATCCTTTAAAAGGCTTTAATTTGTGATTTCTAGTCCTTCAAGTTGTTTTGGTTTGTTTGGTTTTCGATTAAAGAGATTTTGAAATTTAATCATAATTCATTTTCTTGGTCTACAGTGGGACAGACTCTGCGCTTGGTAGATTAGAGTTAAGAAATCAATAGGCCCAATTTTAAATCATTAAAAATGTTACCCATTTTATAGCTAAAATTTGAATTCAAGTATTTTCAAAATTTCAGATAGTCAATGAAAAAATAAACTTACTTTGTGAAATGCAAATGTGCTGTATAGATTTTCCTAACGGTATTTTGTCAGATGTCCAAAATATCTAGACTCAATTGGGTTAAGTTTAGATCGGGTACTAATAACCTTACTGAGATGTCATGAAATATGAAATTGTTTATCTATTCTGCCTCAATTCAAAATCTATTAAAATAAACAATTGAAATTTTTTTTACTCTCTTTTATTACAGGATATTCACATCCTTAATATTTAACATAGCACAATTGCTTATAGATGTAGTTCGTGACTAACTGGTTGGATCCTGTCAAAATTGTGTAGCCAAAAATTTTAAAATTTTTGATGGAAATAACTTTTATTTTGATAATTTTTTATGCAAAACAAAAATTTGCAAAATTTCTTAAGAATCTATATTTGCATTAAATTTTTTAACAAAACTTATTTGTTTGTCCTTGAAGAACTTTGGATCCAAAAATATAGAAACTATTTCAGGAATCACATTCTTTATTGAATGGCTCTAACAATTTTACCTCAATTTTTCAAACAATTTGAATTAAGGAAAAACCTGAAGTTGTGCGACTCCACTATTTCAAATTTGTCTATTAAAATGTAAAAAAAAATAAATTTAGTTTCAAAATTAACAAAATATTTAATTTCACTAAAAAATTTCTAATATCAATCACCTTAAGACAAAGTGTTTGTTGGGAATTCAACCAGACAGCTAAACATCACGAGCAGCAATATCAGTTGAAAAGGAAAAAGTGTTTGTAATCATTACAATACAAAACATGACAAAAATAATCATAAACTTTTACGACATTTCATTCAGTTTTTCTTCTTTTATTATTTTATATCCTTAAACTTTTTACTTTCGCTCTTACGACGACAGCTTGTCAAACGAGAAATAAAAAAACAACAATACCTAAGTGCAGTAGGAGGCAAAAACGTAAAGAAAATGATATAAATGTTAACGATTTTTACGACTTTTAGACACGTGTTAAATGCGTAAAATATTGCTTATTGTATATATGTTTTCTATTGAGTATACCGGAAATGTTTAAAACATAAAACTAACCTAGGTTTCTAAAATAAATTCTTAAAATTTTTTGTGCAAAATTATACTAAAAATAAATAATAAAAAAAGAAATAAAATTAATTTTAATTTTATTACCAAATACATTGAAGGTTTAATATTTATGTTGATGCTTACTATATAGTTGTCCCTTTTTAGCTTTAAAAGAAGCTAGTAAATTAAGTATAAGAGAGTGAGTAAAAGAAACAGGAAATGATGGATTAACAAAAAATATAATAAAAAAAGAGTCTCTATTAATGTGTCAAAAACAGTTATAAAACACACCCTCATCTTACACAGCCAGTAAAATATACACACCTCAATTTTCTATACATTAATTTTTTTAAGTTTTTTTTTTTCATC
Organism: Chrysomya rufifacies; assembly: GCA_014858695.1. NCBI lineage: Eukaryota > Metazoa > Arthropoda > Insecta > Diptera > Calliphoridae > Chrysomya > Chrysomya rufifacies. Next base: position 6,121 of record JACGTJ010013871.1, on the reverse strand, counting down.
TTTTATATTTAAAAATAATAAAGAACGAATTTCAAATACCCTTCAAATGCTAGGCAATTTTTAAATATTTTATAAGGATTTTTTAAACTTTAAAATATGATTTACTTCATTGAGGTAATACGAAAGAAAATTGACAACGGTTTTGATCACATTGTAACTATTACGGTTTCATTTTATTCGACACAACCGTTGTCAATTTATAATCATTCTGTTACATTCGTAGCTTAAACAAAAATACGTTTCTAGAACGACTTGCTGTAGAGGTTTATAAGCAATAACTCCACATCGAAGATCGGTGGTTAGATAACAAGCAGAAGGAAAGAAATTTTAAACTTTTTCGGTTTCCGAAAACTTTATTACAGAATTCCGTTATTCCTGAGTAATCTTATTATTATTAAAAAAAAACAAGCATGATTAGTTATGGAAAATAGTTATATTACTCCCCAATCGATGAAGCACAAATGCATTTGAAATGGTAACAAGAACAAGAGGGGAAATGTGCATTTCTTTGAAATAGAAGTATATATTCCGGATTCAATGTAATCATCACTATTAAATGGCAAACACATTAAACTTTTTGGTTTATTAAAAATATGTTGCCGATTCAACACCGGTAGTATTCAAATCTAACCCTTATGTAATCATATTGCAAATAATATGGTGTGCAATTTGAAAACCATTTATTTTCGATTTGTTACGCAAAGATGAGACTTTTATGTTATGAATTTGAAAACATCATTTTCATATTGTGCACATACGTGTCTACTGCACTATTGACACTTCATGATATCATTTTAAATACGCCTGTGAAATTTTCTCTCAGTGTGTAGGCAAATTAACTGGAAGATATTATTTAAATACATCTAGAGAAAAACTGTTTATATTGGTATAGAAAATAGTACAAAATGATGTCAGTAATTAACAGAAACGTCTAAATGTAATTTGATATTCGCAAGAGAAAAATGCCAAATCTGTAGTAGGAAATTGAAAATTGAATAAATGTCAAATTGAGCACGATATTGATATCAATAATAAAGTGTATTTGAAAACCAATGTTTTCAAATTGATACTATACAATTATGATATGTAGCCTTGTTTGAATTTAAGTTTCTTTACAGATTCGTACGCGATAACAAAATAATAAAAGAAATTGTCGATTTCTCATCATTTTTTTGCCTCAATGTCATTAAGCAAAATATGAACTGTTAAGAGTTCTTAAGCTACGCATTGTAATTCATTTTTCTAAAGAATTAAAACAAATCTGTATCTGGCTTTGATATAATTTCAAAATTGAAAAACATATTAGAAATTTTAAATTTATCATCTGATCTTTCATATTTTCTACTAAAAATAGCACAAAAAATAACATGATTTTCTCTTAAAGTTCTGATTTTATGGATTTAAACTTTATTTTACTTATTAAACTGACTATAACACCTTTAAAATGGTAGTTTTTTTTATCAAACACATTAGGACAAGTTCCTTCTTTACCTCCGCATTCTATTTTGTATATTTTATATAATTAAACCTGAAATGTTCAAGGTTATTTACGCTATAAAATGATATATATTTGTGATAATATATTACTTAACTACCAGACAAAATGATTTAATACAAAAATAAAATATTTTATTACCGTAAACATTTTTATTTTCGTCAATTTGCTTTTTTGTTGCTAACAAACCCTAATACAAACGAAAATTTCATTTCTTAAAATAAAACTTTAGTTCTTTTTTTTTAAGTAATTTACAACAACATTACATTATTTGTTGTTGCTGTAGGAAATTTTTGTTAAGAAGTATGAGAATGTCTGCGACACAAAACTGTCACTGGCAGTTATATTTAATGCCATTGATGGCTCTTATTTGTGGAAACATTTTCTTTGTGTCTATTCAAACTCAACAACGAGTATTTTATACTCTTCTGTAATATTTATGCTGTTTTGTTTTTGCTCTGTTACAAAATGCCAACAACAATCTCAATGCTTTTGGCTAAAAAAAAGCCTTAAGATACTAAAAAGGGAGAGAGAATTTTTTTCCGAACAAATGAAATGAAAAGGAACGAAAAGAAAAATATAACTAAAATCCTTAGTTTTAATGCAATTTGTGTAGCATTCATCAATTCCAATACAACCAAAAAAGCACACACACACACAAGAAGAGAAACCCAAAATGAAATTCTTTTGCTTTTGTTACATTTTGGTGGAATTTTATACAACAAAAATTTAAGGAAATGCTTTGCAAAAGTAGAAAAATCATAAAAATATTTCATCATCATCATCAACATTGCCATCATCATCAGTGGAAGAGTCAGAGTCGTAAAGCTTAACAACACTCACAACTTAACACAACATTTACCAAGGAGTCATTCAGAGTTTTGTACAGGAATGAAAGAGATGCTTGATGTACATTGAGAGCAATAAAACGGCCAAACAAAAGTTGCAAAATCTAGAATAGGGAAACAAAAAGATATTCTACCAAAAGAATACAAAAAAAAATCTGTTACACTGAAATGTTAAGGCAGTAACAGTGGGTCGGAAAAGTAAACTTGTAGTTCAGAGATTTTTAAAATCTATTGTTAACAAAATTTTGAGGATTTTTTTTTCTGGAGAATGCTTTTGATTATTTTTTTGAAAGCAATTTTATAAAATTTTTCCTAGATCAAATTTTCGATTGTTATATTTTCGATAAATGCTTTTACTAGAGAAAATTATTAATATTTTTTCAAAAGAAATTTTTATTAAAAGTTTTTTCTTTAGAAAATTTTCGATAAAATATCTTTAATTTTTTTTTTTATTAATTATTGATAAATTTTTTTTTTTTATTAAAAATATCGATAAATTTATAAATTTTTGTATAAAAAATATGTGGACAGAATTTTAACAAAATTTTAAAATCATACCTTATAAAAATCTTAACCCCACTGTTCTTCGTCAACTTTATACAACAAACAAACATCTATAACTTCGTCTGTCATATCCAACAACAATAATGTTGCTGCAAATACATCCTCATCATCGGTTTTTATAGCTAATGGTTGTGCATCATTTCGTAGAATAAGTAACTAAAAATAGACGAGACCGAACTTCCCTCAAAACACACAACTCTTTACAAAAACAAGCAAACGAGCAAGCGAAAAGTTCCTTTTATGCTAAAATCAACAAACAACAATCACCCCAAAAACATCGACTACATAATATAAAACTCCCATCCGTTATCCGCCCCGGTTTACTCCTCTTTAGCCAAAGGACTAGCCAACAGTGGCAGCATCATGTGTTACTTTTTATTTAAACCATTTGAATCTAAAGTTTATGTGATTCGTTTCATACAATCATTCTAGGTTTGTTTGTGTATTTTTTGTTGTTGTGTAAGTGGAGGTTATAAAGTAAAAGATATTTTAGCATTTCACCACCAATTCGTCGTTTACAAACATACAAAGAGTGACATACATACATGCATTTACATCTCTTGTAGTATGTAGATATAAATGGCTCATACATCAAGGATATTCACATTTTGTCTGGTGATATGTCATGATTTGTTGTTGTTACTGCTATTCAGCAGGAAATAAGGAAGGAAAACAACTCTACTTCACCTGATTCTTCTATGTTTATCGTCTTCTTTATTGCTTTCGTGAAATGTGTATTTATAGTTGATGTTATTATTGTTGTTGTATATTGCCCATTTCATTTTTCTTGTGAGAGGGAGTTTTTTCTCTTATTTCTTTATCTCTCTGGGTTTTTTTATTTGATTGAGCTTAAAAAAAGGTAATCTTTATTGTTGTTATTGCTACTGCTGTTGGATGGCAATTCATCATAGAAAATGGCGGAAGATTTTACAACAGACGCTTGTGAGTGTGTGTGTGTGGTTGTGTGAAATACATATATAGGAATGTTATTAAAGGAGAAAACTTTAGAAGAATTTAAGAATTTAATTTAAGAAGAAATTTAAAAAATAAAACAATTACAATCGTAAATAAAAAATCAATTGAAAAAAATCAATATATTTTCCTTAATCTGTCATCCCTCAAATTTCCACTAAAACAAAATAAAACTGCTAACATGGTAAAATTTAGTTTAAAAATAGTTAAAATCTCAAATCAAATTTCCATCAAAATTTATGAAATAACATAAACTTGTTTATATCTCGGTAAAATAAAGAGATAAATCAAAATATAAAATTAATTTTTAAGCTTCTTATACCTCGGTTAAATGAAGGTAGACCTAAAATAATTAAAATCCATGATCACTCAATTCTGAAATGAAGAGAGCAACCCAAAATACTTAAAATCTTAGATAACTTAAATTTTTATACAAAATTCGATGTTTGTAAGAAAAATTTCTTATATCATAGTTGAATAGAGAGGAATATCAAAAATAGTTTAATTATGGAATCACTCAAATTTCTATCCGAAGTAAGATTTTTATATGAAAATCTCAAAAACTGCTTATATCTTTGTAAAATGAAGAGATATAGCAAAGATAATTAAAAACTATGAATACTAAAATTTCCCTCCAAAAATCAATTTTTGAAATGTAAAACATAAATTAGTTAATATTTGGGTTAAAAAAGAGATAAAAAGAGTTAAGATCTGTTATCAACAGCGAATTACTCAAAATTGTTTAGATCTCTGTGGGATCGCTCTGCTGCCCTATGAAAACGTCTGTGTAGATTTTTGTAGGATCGTTATTTTCTACAATGAAAATCTTTTCATTTTCCCAGGATTCCTTATACAAATTTTCCGGGATTCTGTAACTAAATATAACTGAGTTTCCCGGAAAATCTCATAATTTCCGTCCCAGCAAAATTAAACTCTTTATACTTTCATTAATTCATTAAAAATCAGAATGGACAAACTTTTTTTCAAAAATAGAAAAAATTCTATAAAATTTTGTTTCAAAATGAAATTTATGGAAATTTTTTTAACTAAAAACTATTTAAAAAAAATGTTTTCTTTGAGAGTATGAGTAATACTTATTTATTATTGATCAAATTACTCATACGCTAACTACTGTAATGTGATATTTACTGTGGTTTTCATTTAAACTATAACATAATGTAATTGGAAATTTGATTAATCTAAGAACCAGCCTTCTTGGCTAGACACTATATATTTTCTTTCCGAATTTAATCCTTAAACGCTTTTATTTTTACATTTTTAATTTAATACAAAATTCCTTGCTAAAAACTAAATCCTATTAACCTAAATTTGTACTACTTTTTTTTTGTGAAAATATTTATACATATCACTGTCAGCAACAACAACGAAACAAATCTCTTAAGTAAAAGTTGGCCGTAAGCTTTTTATAAAACAAAAATATCAAAATTTCATACTTTCAAACTTAAACACAATTTGTATATCCCTTTAAATAGGCTGGTAAAATATCCGTAAAGCTTATCAGCAGCCATTAAAGCCCATTGGTTTGAAAAAAAAACATAAGAATATTTTTAAAATATATAGAAAAAAATTCGTAACAATCATTCACATCTACATCAACATAACAAATAGACAACCGGGTACAGACTATAACGCATTAAGCTTATAAACATACACTTATACATACATAGATACATATGTATATATGTTAACTTTTATATGCCGGAGAAAAATTTAAGCCAAATCATCAGACTATGTGTATAGAGTTTTGAAAGTATGAAAGTTTCACATCAATTTAACTGTCAAAAAGTTTATTCACCCACAAATATCAGTTTCCAAATAATAAAAAATAAAAAGAAAAAAAAACAACAACAAATACATCTGCAACATGTCATAGTGGAAAAAAATCAACGTGCTAAAATAAAAATGTAAAACTATGTATAACAAATTTTTGTACAAAAACAAAAAATTGCAAGGCCGGTTACAAACTATTTCCGTATTATCAACGTTAGGACTAAAATGCTATAAGCATTACGGTTGCGGGTTTTATCATATTGTATATTTTGCGTTTATGATGTGTTACTCTGACCGAATAATGCTGCTGTTTTATATACAGATATTCAAACATCACAGAAAGAGATTTAAAAGGATCATTTATTTCCTAATGCCAAACACTTTTTCATTTCATGGAAAGGCAAGAAAAAATTTTAATTTCCTGAAATCCCAGGAATATAATTAAGTTATT